>JAFBJT010006405.1:48982-72757 GCA_016785325.1 Chascanopsetta lugubris
TTAAAAGAAGTTCGAATAAGGTCAATTATCTCACAGTGTAACAAGAAAAAAGAAAGCAGGTTCTCAAGCACGATGTTGATCTTTCATTCAGAAATGTAATTAATTTTGGATCAATTTAAACTATATTTATTTTATTTTTTTTTAAAGATGTATTTTCATCTCAGTTTTATTCAGTTTAATATTTTAATATAATTTGATAAGGTTTTATAAGCATAGGCATTTAATAGGCATTTGTGGAAGACCTCCGCTCCGATGCCTCCTCTGAAAGCAAGTGCGTGACCCACTTTTGGGTCTCGACCCACCAGTTGAGAATCACCGCACTAAACGGTGCTCGTTTCTCTCACACACCAACAACGGTGTTCACATCTCTCTCTTGCGCTCTTTCTCACACACACACACACACATGAATCTCTCTCTCTCTCTCTCTCACACACACACACACAAATAACAAACTCTGTGCTCCATTGCGAAACAAGACATCCAAGATCCAACTAAAAACATTCCAGTCCCGACATGATATTTGCCAGAACATGTTCCGACTGGACCCCTGAATGAAGACCTGCAGGGGCTTCTCCACTGTGTGGTAACAACTCGCTGAGACTTTCAAACAGAGCATTTTCACTGATCAGTTTCATTCACGCCGCATAACAAACCGCTAACTCCTAGATGGATGTTTGTCGTTTCGTTTTGGGAATCACGACAAGCTACACCGTCAAGTTTTGATTATAAAATCATCACCCATCATAGATTACGCTCCTTGGCCTTCTTCGTCCCCTGGCTCTGCCTCCGCTTCCAATGTTGGCATCCATTGCTCCAAAACAGAAGAGCTGACCTGTTGCACTTTTATGCTAAAGCTCTGATCTCTCATTTAAAAGTGTGTGACAGGCGTTTGCCCATGTGAAGAGTCATTGTGCATATGTGAATGACAGTGTGTTTCTTGTGAAAACAGAAGATTTTTTTCATGAGAATTGTGCCGAATGCAAACAATTGTGTGTAGTGTTTTGAAACAAGTGTGTTTGAGAACTGCATTTTGAGTGTCGAGCAGGACTCGTGCTTGCAGTTGAGCAGAATTGGTTCAGGGGGTTGGTGCGTGAGTTAGAAGTTGTGCTCACTGTGTCTCCAGTACCTGCATTTGTGTGTAAACAATTGTGAAAAACTGTAAAATGCTCAGTGCCTGTTATATTTAGCTCACAGCAGAAGAGGGAGACGTACAGCTGGAGAATGGCTGAGATTATGAAATCAGGCCAGGATGAGTAGACAAAACATGTTAGTCTGTTTACATTCTTGCTGTGCTGGCAGGATGCGCCAGTGTCTCGGGGATAATCTTGCCATCTATTCAGGGAGAGGAGGCGACAAGAAACCTCCACCCAGCAGGGAACAGGACAGGATATGCCAAATACGGCCCCGCACGGCTTGGTTATTCAGCTGCCACTAACAATGGGACCCTCATTTATGGATTTGATTCATAAGGAGACAGAGTATAGGGGATGTTGTTCAGAAGCATAGATTTATGAATGTTGCTCTGGGAGGTTCCAGATTTCCTTCATCCGGAGGCTATTTTCGGAGTTGAGCCCGTAAACAACTCTGAATCATTCAAAAGTTCAAAAGTGTTTGTGTACGTGTACCTCAGGAGTTGAAAGCTGGAACAGAACACACATCAGTGTTTGATGAGTCATTAATAAACGCAAATAAATCCCTGGAAAGACAAACAATCGATTTGGACATCTCCCTAAATCTCCATTTTTATAATCTGGTGAACTGACGATATACCAATGGGACAGTCTGTGACTCATTGATGTAAATATCTGAATTTGCTCCGATAGAAGGTGGTGCCCCCATTTACTACCATCAATGTTATGGTGAGCAGCAAATGGTGGTGGTAAGCAGAGGTTTCTGACCACTGCACACAACACATTATATCTTTGATTTATTGAAAGTATTATGTCGAGAGACTGGTTGCCATCTATTCAGGGAGAGGAGGCGACAAGAAACCAATCAATCAGTCAAAAATAAAATGGGTACAGATGATAGTAAATATTATAAAAATAATTTTGTATTCACAGAAACACTCGAGGAAGAGGTCGTGTCCTTTGCCCCATAATGGCGCTGACAGGACACTGTGTAAACATGAGTGATAAAAAACAACATGGAAACACGTGCTGACATTCAGACGGGAACAAGAATGGGCCACAGAAGGGATCATTCTGCACAATGAGAACTGACTTACCTACTCGCGTAGATGTTTTCATAATTTATCGCTTAATCTATATTTTTGTGGCCGGAGAAACTTTTCTGAATAGATGGGATTAAGAATTGTGGGGGAGAGAGCAGACACCTCCGCTCGTCCAGACGGTCGAACCACATGGAGCGTCAGCGCAGCAACAGTTGAATCCAACACAAACCATATCTTCTGTATGTGGCACGGATCATAGAAGAGAAGTGAGTCATTCACGGGTGAAGGCTGCGTGGTGAGGACGTCTGCCACCTCAGAGCTGCATGGGTTCAACAGTTCCAAACATCTACTCCCACTGATGCGCAGTCACACATGATCAAAGCGTGCAAGCTTCATTATTAGCATTATATGCACTCTCACCCACTGGGTATGTACAGACACAGATATGGTGAAGTGGAGAGTGTTAAAAGGCCTATTCTTAGAGAAAAGGTGGGCTTCGCCGTGGGTTAATATGACGGTTTCATTATGAAAGCTGGCTCACAAAGATGGATGTCGCCTACATACTATTGATCAAACAAGAAACTAAGAGAATTTGACTTTGCTTTCTAAAATGATGAGAGCAAATATCATCAGCGGTTCTGTTTCTTTCCCCTGGAATGGGCACATGAGATTGTTTTTTAAAAAGTAAGTCCATCAAATCTGGGCAAAGGGCAAAGATTTGATCACTCTAACCTTCTCGCCCTCTCCTCTTCTCATGCTCTTCCTCCATCTTTCATGCTTCTTCGGGCCTTGAGCACCTTTTTTACATCCAGCGATTTAAGCCTGTTATTCTGTGCTTCCTTTTTAATATACATGTTAGCAGTCCTTGCACTGTAGTTGTAGTTGAGAGTGTAGTGTTGCAGGGCTCATCTTCAGGCCAAGAAGAGCACGAATGGGCTGAAAGAACTTTGAGAAGCAGCTGCTTTTTGGGCTGAACAGAGCCGACTGGAACCTCTTTGTAGCGTGTTCTGTGTTTAACTGATGTAGATCCTGATGTAGATCCTGATGTAGATCCTGATGTAGATCCTGATGTAGATCCTGATGTAGATCCTGATGTAGATCACCCTGTTGTTGTACGCACAGGATTGAGTCCTGAGTGTGAGACCTGAAGGTATCAATTGGGAAAGTATCTCTCAGGATCATGACTTTTTTTCATTTTGTTTTGATTAATCACCTAGATTCATCATTAACTTGGACAGCACTAATGTCTCCTTAATATGGACCACCATACGAGGCTATCTGATGCTAAGCCTGCCCTGGGTGCACCAAGTTTCTTGTCCAGTTTTGATATGTTACATCCGTTGCCCTCACGGATTCCTGCAGCTAAGCTCGGATGTATATTTACCTTCCAATAAAGGTGATTGATAACATGCCACTGAAATGTGACGTTTTGCACTCTTACATTACTTATAGGCACCTAGTTATCATGTCTTCCGCTCCATGAAACACATGTTAATGCGCAGTAGTACACATATATGGGTCTTTAATGTGTTTGCATTGTACTCAAATGCGATTATTTTCAATGGGCAGATATGCAGCTGAAACAGGAAGCCAAGTGCATCCCACATTTTTCGACATAACATTTTAATATAACATTAAAGTCATTATGGCTTTTAGAAAAATGTTTGTGTGCAGGTGTTGCAGTGCGCTGAAGGCCGCTGAGGCGCGGCCTAAGCTTTTGTCCTTAATGGATTTTTTCCCCCTTACAATACTTTTATTTTTATAAGTAGTCTTTAAGTAGTTTTGAAACCAGAATGTGAACACTTTAGACACCTGGTAATACACAGTGATTGGCCACGTCTCCAAATTGAACTATGTTAGCATGGAGTGGTATTCTCCTCTGCTGAGAGGCCACCAGGCGCCTGCAAATCTGATCCCAAATCAGCTGCTCTCTGTCCTGATACGCCTCCCACACAAATTGGTTCCCTCTGTGCACATGTATCCGGCCACAGGACACAAATGACTAGATGCAGCTCCCTGTAATGACATATAGGGGACAAAAAGGCCGGGATTATGGAGGGAGGAAAAAAAAATCACTGCTTTCATCTGGCCTGCTGGGGCTGTCATGCACTGAAGTTTGGGAATTCAGAATTTTAACTATGGCGGCTTAAGGGAGGAAACACGCAAGCGCACATTCACATAAATGCACATTCACATTAAGGCCTCCCATGTCCCATGGGTGCATGCGGGGGTTCCCTCTCAAAGACCCCAATTTGGAGCGTTTTTCAACCTCAAGGCCCGGCATTATTTCATGTCGTTAATATTGGGTGACTCAAGGTCAGAAAAGGAACAGGAATGTTAAGTGCGAAACTGGAGGCAGATTTGCTCGTCCAACTGTCCACATCGCCTTTGATTTGTTTCACGCGTGGCTCTTAACACAGCGGGAGGACAATGCCCCCAGCCTCTGAATCACTCAGCGAATCACTTAAAACTACATCGACTGTATATAAAGATGGAAGTCTCGTCTGAGAAACAAGCTTTTGAAGCAAATTGTGGGCAAGTCCCTTGTCGCCATCTTACCGAACTTCTCTGGTTCATTCAAAAATGGGCAAAGAGGCGGAACACACACAAAAGAAAATGTGGCTGATTGAGAGCAAAACCAAAGTTTGTACCACGCTTTAATTTGCCCCTTTGGAGTCAGCCCCCAGTGGCCACCCTATGAACTGCACGTTTTTTCACTTCCTATTGTGCTTCATCCATCTGTACCGGAGGTTGCCCCTCGGTCTGTACTGACCCAAACTGTGCTCTTTACGTCGGTTGAGGGCAGGAGAAGTCAGAGGACTGGAGATTTTTAAAGAGGCTGTAATTAGGTTTTCCAGGTGTGGAGTTTTACACTGCTCATTTTGAGGCAATGCAGGGGGGGGGGGGGGGGGTGGGGGGGGGGGGGGGGGGGGGGGGGCGTGTAGGGCTCCCGAAAAACCCAGGGTGATTTTCCTACGGGAACAGTGGCCCCCCCTGTCTCTGCCAACATCTGGCACCCGGAGAAAGTCAAAAGCAAGACGAAAGGCGCGGGGGGGGGGGGTTGGGGGGCTCAGCTGGGCCTCAAGCCAGTGCAGGTAACAGAGAGTTCAACAGGAAATGTGTGTGAGTGTGGGGATGTGGAACGGCTTGTTTGCTGTGTCTGAGGAGGTCTTCTCCGGTTTGGTCCCAGTGAAGAGTCCGAGTAAAAGCAGGTTATTCGTGTTTGTAAAGATGTACGGAAACTGTGGCGATGGCTTCGGAAGACAGTGTGATGTTTATCACCCTCATGTCGAAACCATGACGTGAGTCCAAGTAATTGGGGGATTTAAATGTTTCCATTCCAGGTGAAGGGTTATGTGGTTCTCTGAGTTTAAACCACCATCTTGAAGGTCAGTCCATATAAATCTCTGTCCAACTGACCTGAAAACTCATGTCTGTCGACATCATCGTAACCATGGGAACAAGATGATGGCAAATACATTTTCATAGTCATTTCCAGCATATCCATAGTGTGCATGTATCAACATAATGGTGTTTTATTTTGAAAATCCCAGTCTCTTCTTCTATCCTCACTTCCTGTTCAGCTTCAAGATAGAACCAGCGCCAGTGACGTGACATGCCACAGTCTTATGGAGGCCATCGTGTTGCACCACTATATTCTTACACTGAAACAGAAATGAACCAACAAAACACCTTTTGAGTTACAATAATAACAAACGATAACTAAACGCTGCCATTGGTTCTCTGAAATACTGCGAAGAAGCTGGTGAGGTCGGGGTAATCAGCTCAATGTGTCATTTTACAATCCCTACCCGTTTTCTCTTATCTGGCCATGGATCTTACACAGGTTTGTTTCTGAGGCTTATTCTAATGACCTACATGTCCAAATATGGTCAGTGGCGTATTGTAAACGCAGTATATGGGAAACAAGATCCAGATATGTGCCTCCCATACAGCTCAGTGGTGAGTCTTATCTCTTCATGATGAAAACGCATGCCAACAAAAGATGGACACGGTTCTATATTCTATAATAACAATCCCCCCGCCGTGAATTTATTAACATGCGCATCACACTCTGTTGATCAAGTCTCCGTGAAGAGAGC
Source organism: Chascanopsetta lugubris (assembly GCA_016785325.1). Lineage (NCBI taxonomy): Eukaryota > Metazoa > Chordata > Actinopteri > Pleuronectiformes > Bothidae > Chascanopsetta > Chascanopsetta lugubris. Next base: position 55,259 of record JAFBJT010006405.1, read on the forward strand.
AGCTCATGTGTCAACACTCTCATCGTCCAACCTTATTTCCATCATGTCATTAAGGTGAAACGTTGGACGCGCTGGCAAGATGCCAGGTCTTGTAGCCTGAGAGGGTTCATATTTGCACCACTCAGAGCCTCCTGCATCACACTGAGGCGTGATCCCATTGCATTGTAAACGTGAGGGACATCTTGGAAATCCAAACAAAAGTATCTGTTTTTTAATACGTATGAAGGTTCAGCATGGAAGATTTAATGACAGCAATCGGATGAAGTTGCATGGGAGGGGGCAGGGGGGTACAATGCTTTAAAAAAGAATTAATTTTTTTGTTTGATTTTGATAGTACACTCACACATACACTGCCCTACTTCTGTCATGTGACCCTCACAGTCTATAGCATGCTGATTCAAATGGCGGTTCATCGGTCGCTTCCCCGGGTCCAGAGTCCTTAGCCCTGGCTCCAGCTCCCAGCGACCATGAAGATTCATCCCATCTTCCATCAAACCGCTGAGGACCAGGAGACTTTTGGATCTTGAATGCTCCATTGATCACCTTGTGCACACCCTGGTGGAACGGAGCCAGTTAGACAGAGTATCTCAAAATATCAACTACACTTCCCGTCAGTAACATCTCCACCGAACAACAGTGAACTGAAATATTTGTCAATATCGCAGGACTACAGGAATTCAGTTTCATAAAACAGCACTGTTGAGCACACATCCCCCCCCCCCCCCCCCCCCCCCCCCCCCCCCGCCCGCCGCCCTCCACCCCCTCTCCTCTCTGACCCTCACAGTCTATAGCATGCTGATTCAAATGGCGGTTCATCGGTCCCTTCCCCGGGTCCAGAGTCCTTGGCCCTGGCTCCAGCTCCCAGCGACCATGAAGATTCATCCCATCTTCCATCAAACCGCTGAGGACCAGTAGACTTTTGGATCTTGAATGCACCATTTCTCACCTTGTGCACACCCTGGTGGAATGGAGCCAGTTAGACAGAGTATCTCAAAATATCAAGTCTACACTTCCCGTCAGTAACATCTCCAACGAACAACAGTGAACTGAAATATTTGTCAATATCGCAGGACTACAGGAATTCAGTTTCATAAAACAGCACTGTTGAGCACACATCACCCCCCCCCCCCCCCCCCCCCCCGCGCCCGCGGGAGGGGGGGTCGCGGGGCCCCCATGGTGCAGGTGAATGGAGCTGTCAGGTTGTGCAAAGAGCTCTGGCCTTTATCCTCTGGTCCTGGGTGCTTGTTCGCTTTAATCTGTCCTACCGATCAAAGCCCGGGTCAGAACACCTTCCACAGAGACCAGGACTAATTCATTCTCAGGCAACTGGGATTCGTAGTCAGCAATCTTCCGACGTTACCTTGAGGGAGGGAAAAAACAGAGCCAACTCCCAGGCCTCGCCACACTCTTGTTACATGATAAGGTTAATGAGAAAGACAGGGGAGGCCATTCCCCTCACCGCTCCATCCCCTCCATTCAGCACTCCCCCCTCCCCCCCCCTTTCCTCCAGAGACGATATCAAGCTACTCACTTTGAACGGGTTAAATTTGAACCGCAATGACCCTACAAATGTCTTAGCATGATCTACGTCTCAGCGCCGCATGCATTCTCCTCTGTGTCTCATGTTCCAACGGGAGAATGTGAGGCCTGTGTCACTACTCTTGGTGTCCAGATGGGGATGTCATTGATCAGATAAGGTGTGGGCCAGACTGTCATAACATGCCTCGGCTGTTTTAAAGACAAAGGGGGGAGATGGTAATGAGTGTGTGTTGTGTGTGTGTGTGTGTGTGAGAGAGAGTAAGTGGGGGAGGAGGGAGTTTGTTGGTGGCTGTGGAGAGGTCCCAGTGGAACTGATTATCCCCATTTTAACTTCTGAGACTTGGGGGTGGGCAGGAAGCAAGGGTGGAGGCGTTGGGGGGGATCATGCGGCTGCGAACAGCAGGCTAATTAATTACACAGCGACTTGTGGGAATATTCTGCCTAAATGCCAGTCAGGTCCCTGTGAGGCAACACACTTAGCAACTCAAGCGCAACACACACACACAGCTGTAAAACACATGCTAACAGTGAGCGAGGAGAACAAAATAAAATTGTTGAATGATTAAATGCATGTTCAGGAAATTGCAGAAAGGTCACATCAGATTGATATATTTCATCAGGAAGCGCTTTCCCACTTGATGCAGCAGGAGACTTGACTCGGGGGTGATTGGTTATCTGAGGACCCTCAGACCCTCTGATGAGTTATGATTCGTCACCGATATAAACATGATTACCAATCAGCTCGGTTCAGAAGGAAATATTTAATACTTAAATCCTCTATAGACAGTTTGCTGAATTTCTCAGAACGAGAAGGGTAATCTATAAAGCTAGTCATACATTTAGTTGATCCAACATCCGGAACAATGTCTGTGTATAATTTCTTTCTACAGAGAGAAGTGACAGAAATGGATCAAAATCGTACACATTGTACCTTTAAGCTGTTCAAGTCAATGCAACTTGATCTGCCCAAAACTCAATTCAAATAGTGCCCAGTTCAATGGGAGGAGTGAATGTAGAGCACATGATCCGTCCCTGACCCGCAGTGTTCACACTTCAGTTCAGCAATGGCTGGTTGGGTGGATGAAGTGTTGCGCACCCCTGCAAAAATTCCTCCAGGCAGTTGGTTGAAGCCTTGCAGTCTTTTGTGAAAAATGATCACGTAAGAGGAACTACACTCCCAATCTCTCCTCACCTTTCATATCGGAAAGAAAGCTTCTTTTTGCCAACAGTGAGCCGCAGCATTCATCATCCTGGCTGGCTATGCCAAATACTGAAGGACTGACGGAAGGTGAAGGTTTTCCATTTGATCTCTCCCAAGTTGGATCCCCACCGTAGAACGCCTTTGATATCCTTCAAGAGGATGTCTCAGAGGAAGCCTTTTATGATAAGCCAAGCTGGGTCGGCCCTGAGAGTAGCGCATGTAACTCGTTGCTGAGCCAGCCAGCTTGTTCTTTCTCTCGCCTCTTTTTCCAAACCAGGCTGGGGTTTCCTTTTGTCTCTGCACTTCTGGGTCCATTCACTGGAGAGACCAGCGAGTACACTTTGTTCTGTGTGAAAATATGGCCTCAGATATATTCCTGTGGTGCAGGCCAAAAAAAACGCTTTGGCTGAGGGCACATATAGTATATGCACTTGCAAGAAATTGTGGAAGTAATATGCAGGATATGGATAACTCTATATGGTTTGAGGGATATGGATTAGTGTATTAGTCGTTTGTCTCTATAGAGAGGAGCACTGGGCACACCTCTCCTGCCCTTTGTTGCCTCAAGAATAAAAAGCACAAAAAACAATAATGATCCAAGATTTTCACAGTATTCTTTTTTTTTTCACATACACCAATATTTCTTTGACTATTTTACTACAACAATATCTAGATCCCAGCTTCCCAACCATCATGCAAGAATCATGAAATAAGAAAAAGAGATTTCAAGGTCTGAAAGTAAATCCAAACGACATGTTTCTATTGTGTGAATGATACATATTGTTTAACGATAGTGAAAAGCTAAATCAAAATATAAAGTAACAAATGAATTATTGTGGATGATTATACTCGGGACTACATTGAACTACATAAAGTGGGATCTTAGAGATTCCTTATCACTGAACCCGAACACTTCGAACACACAGCGCTGCTCAAAAGTTACTTCACAGTTTCCAATTACATATTACATTACCATGTTAAATGATCAATTAAAGGTGCAGTGTGTATGATTTGGTGACATCTATTGGTGAAGCTGCATGTTGTATCCCTCACCTCACCCATCCCTTTCAATGCCAAGTTTTCGGAGTCATTCAAATCATGAAGATTGCCGTCATGCCACTTATTACAATCATGACTACTGTCTGTCACTTTGAACACATACATTCAACATTTTGAACGTGTGTATGACATTTTATTTACATTTAGAAACCTCTCTCCTCTCGTGCCAGGTTTAAAGTCACAGATAACAAAATGGACTTCACTTCACAGTATTTGCAGCCGCTCGTCCGTCTGGACACCGGTCCTGTTTAGATAAGATTGAATTCCCAGATTTCAGTGGAGTGTGAAATACACAGAGTCATGATCTAGTATCTGGTTGTTGCTGCTTCTAGGAGGGAAAAAGAAGAGTGGTGGAGGAGGTGGATGGGTTACAACAACAGAAATGAAATTCAGGCAGGGAGAGGAAGTGCCTCAGAAAGGGGATTGGTGTCAGTATGGGGTCTTCATCACAGCCACTGTCAAAATATGACACAGTCAGATGCAAATGTCAGCCTGTATCTGACCAAAAGATAGAACACTGAAAAATAAGTAATATATCAAACATGGTACTTACACTTGTATCCATTTATATGTTAATGCATGTATGCATTTATGTTAATGCGTATAAGTCTGTTTGTGGAATATATATCACAAAAATGTTGATTCCGCTTATACTGGGCATGTTTGTAGGCGAGTAAAACACGATGGGACTCATATTCCATTCGGGTTTAATGCAAAGAAATAAATGGGCATCCAGCTCTGTATTTGTCAACAGGGGCGGGGAAGTGAGGCTAATTAACAGTATGGTTAATTTGTTTCATCATATCAAACTGTCACAGACAACAACATAAAACAAAATGATCAGCCTTACTAACACCTACTATTGTAAGTGACCAGATCAAATATACACTAATCAAACTGGGTGGGTCATCATAGCTCCGCACTGAAATGCCTCTCACCGTTTGGTTATACATTGATTTGATAACAAAACTTGAAACTTGTTGGTTGATTCCGATCCATGACGGCTATGATTGGGATTGTCTCCCTCATCCCCTTCCTTCCCTGTTCTCTGAGCTCAGAGACTATTTGAAAACAAAGCTGAGAGGTGCCACTTTCATGTCTCTTCTGTTACTTCTCTGTGGTTGGTTGTTGCGAGGGGGGAGCTCAGACCTGATGAGGGCAGTCCATGAATGCCCTGGCGCTGGAAAACCACTGCATGGGGATTTGGGCTTTGCTCATTTTCACAGAAGATTCATCAAGAGTTGCATAAGCGCCGCTCACACCCAGCTAACCTCGATATAGAAGAGTATGACCTGGTCCATAACCCTTTGACAAGCTACAAGACTGTTTTTTCCAGTTCCCGGCCTCTCACTTAACCTTAACCTTGAACCAGTGACCTTTGCCTCCAAAGGCAACTGCTCTTGCCCCCCTACCTTGTGGTGTCAGGTCTTAACCAGTCATTGACACTGCAACAAACACATTATTCATAATGTTGCCGCACTTGCAGTTCTTTTGGTACTTGTTACGAAACATAACTTATGGACTCCACCACGATGGCGCTCACCTTCACTGCCACCGATGGTTGAGCATGAGTGTGTTGGCAGTAGCAATGGTGGTGTTAGTGAGAGCGGACAATCCTGTAGACACATTCGAACCCAACAGATGTCTCTCTACCTCCTCCCTCCCCCCCATAGGTCTTTGCAGTATGTATAGGTGGAGCTCACCAGTGGAGATGGAGGGAGGGTAAATAAAACAAGAAAATGAGAGCTATGTGGTGCAGCCATTTTGCCATCACATTGATTTATTCTCCTTTTCAAAGGCTTCTCAGAATTGTTGTCTTTTCCGTGTTGTTCCACAAACACCAGCAGCAACACAGCAATTTGATTCCATCTTGCCTCAGAGATGGCCCTTCAGAGATCCGGCTATGTTTGCTATACGTGCCTTTCAGGAAACAATGCAGATATTGGCACACTTATGTAGCACAATGTGAAATAGACTAAAAAAGAGACACAAGACCATTTGTTTGGAGCGCAGCCTTGAGAATAGAACGTGTGAGCACCTGAGGTTGTGAAAAATTGCATGTGCCTTTGCTGTATACAGTCAATAGTGTAAAAATGCTGAGTGCCTTACCGTGAGGTTGGGAGACAGCCGTCCATAAAGACTGCAGGCCGATGGAAGGGGACAGAAATGTCTGCATGTATCTTCAGATCCAGATGCAGTTTTTAATGTAACAACGACGCCCTGACGCAGAAACAGTGGATGTTTCTAGCAAGGCAACACAGAGACAAACCAAATTATAAATTATTTAACCTATGTAGCAAAATATCCACACACACAAAAATTAAATTGGCAGCATGTCCAAACTAACATACGAACACAATGCACCTTGATGTGAATGCACGTCTCTTCATGAATAGAGACCATTAATGTTGACAAACACAGTCTGAGGAAGAAGATGGAGAATGAGGTGGGGCTTCATTGAGCTGCTGTGTTCAAATCATTCTATGGAGGGTAATAGTGGAAGTACTGTACATCTTACATCATAGTACGGTGTAGTACGGCCCAATATGAGGATTCAAGTACATATTTTTGCACCGTGAAACATGATACAGTCAATGATGTGTTTAGTTGTGTAGTGTTGTTTTTAATTTTTTATATTAGTATATTTACAATGTTATAAACGTCTGTAAACACTAATCATCACTCTACTAGTGATCGTTCCAGCGTGGTGGCATCTGCGTTTGTTGTTTTATTTTGATCGTGGTCGGATGGCTAAGATTCTGTTGTTTAGCCACCGGGCTAACGTTAGCTTCTATGCTATGGAGACGCCGGTGATGCAGGCCTGAGACCTCGGCTCACTAAAAAGAGCCGGCTTTTTTGGCTCCCAATTGGCTCCTCAGATTTTATTGTTGCTTAAACTTATTACCAAATTATGTGGATTGTGTAAAATGAATTACTCGTGTAAAACGTACATTATATCAAATGCTTTCTATTTAAATGGCTTTATTTAAATCCTGATTGAACTGCGACATGGACTGTTTCATCATCCTGTCCAACAGAGAGAGGACAGATTCATGAATTATTCTATGAACCAAAAGATATTTAACTTTTTTTTCCTAGTAATCATGATGTCCATTTTTTTTAGTAACTGGTGTGTTCAGACTTTCCTCCATTCCCGTCGAGCGGTGAGCCACAAGCTGCTTGCCATCGGGAGGTCGCTGTTGTGTTTACCAGTGTGCATGTGTGGAACGTATGTGTGTATGTGAACCCCGACTGAAGCGCATCAGCTGGTGCGAGATTTACATGTTCTCCTCGCTAATGTAATCAAAGTGAGAAACCCAGCGCGTCCTCGCCTGAATGCCTGTTGCCTACAGTTACATTACGTCCATCACCAACCATCGTCCTCCACTGGATGTTCATCCACTCACATGGCTGTGTCTCTGAGCAGAGGATTCAAAACAAACAGTACTCCTCCTCTTCCTCCTCTCGTGTCTGGAAAAGAGTCTCTCTATCATTCCAACCCCCTCAACCTCCTCCCCTTTCTCTCTTTCCCTGCTGGAAGCGCAGGCTCCTCACTCGGATGCTGGAAGCGCTCCAAGGTGCGATGTAGAGGGAGGATGGAAGGAGGAGGCGGAATCGTTTGTGATGGAGAAATGCAAAATGCAAGCAGCTCTGAGCATGGCTGGGCAGAATGAATGACCCTTAGCCGCCCCAGAGCCTTGGGGAGTGTTGGCTCACTGATGGCTCAGTTCATGATGTCCAGACACACATGCTGCAAAGGTTTGCAGGGAGAAGACGTGGCTTCCAGCGCAGCCCCCAGCAAACCCCAGGGGGAGAGGGAGGAAATGCGTGGGACATGATTTCATGCACTGTGAAAAACAGAAGAAAGGAAGATGAAGTCCTTTTTTCCCCCTGAATTTCTTGTCGTTTGATTTTATATTTTGTGTAGGATTTTTTTGTCATTTCAAAACTATTATAAAACAATTGCATACAAACATTTTCATGCATTAATAATTCCCTAAATGTTTTATTTTTCTTCCACTACCCTTAAAGGAGCCCAATAATGTATATTTACATGAGGAGCAGGTCCTCTCTACGGGGGCTGCCATGTTTTTGGAGCGTTCCAGAGTATACGTACTAAACATCTTTTGACTTGTAATGACAACTGAGGTCTATCATGTTCTCCTGCCTGCTCAGAATGGGAAGGGTGAGGTTATGGATACAACATGCAACTTCACCACTAGATGTCACCAAATCTTACACACTGCACCTCTCACACTCATCCTCTGTTATCATGTTAGCATAGCCATTTTTTTTTTTTTACAGTGCCCAACATTTTAATTCCATCAGTCGGCTCGAGAGCAAACATCTGTGACAGTGCAGTGAGGGAGCTTCTTTTGATTCAAGTCAAAGAACCTGATAATGAGTCAGGTTAGCACCATAACGTTGTCACTGTGCCACATGGTGTTGTTATTGTTTCATGTTGCTTGTCATTGCGTGATGACTAAAGTTTTCATCATCTCTCAGCTGGTTCTCTTGGGTCTGCAAAGTTGAATCGGATTTTAGGAAATATTCATCATTTCACTTGTCATTTAAAGGTGGATTGTGTAGGATTTCAGCTGAATAGACCTCACTTTAGCAATTCCTTATTCTAAACATCACTCACGCTAGCTTTCAGTTCTCAGTCTGGAGGTGTTTTGTTTGAATTCACACGTGTAGGGGATTATACGCTACTGCCGACATTAACGTACTTATTCTACATTGAGACTCTCTCAGTAGAAATGAAAATACTTTCACCTGAGTCCTACGCACTGCCCCTTTAATTATCATCAAAGTGGTCAAATTGTCCATGCATTTTTATATACTATGACAAGAAAAGTATACATCCCCCTTTAAATGTTTAATTACATTTTCTTGTTGAAGAATAATCATAATTAATATTGGGTGATTGTTATTGGGGTAGTACAAGTATTAGTCGCGTTATTATTATTTACAACAGGGCGGCCCATTATGTCGATCGAGGGCAACGTGTCAACCGGCGCCCGTCACGCGTCAACACGGGAGAGAGAGAGAGGGAGAGAGAGGGAGAGACAGAGCTCACTCTTGTCCTCATTCGTTTCATCCATTGCTTTGTAAAGTAAAAATAAAACAGAAACATTTAGACTCAGAGGCTGAGAAACAGTGATGGTTACCATGGGAACCTGCACAAACGCCATGTGCAGTATTCATGTTCTAACTCGGTCCAGCTCACAGGAGACTTTGGTTGTACGTCATATAATCAAAATTGGGCTATAAATCATTCAAAGCCTTTCCACTGGCACAGAAGTGTCGAGTGTTAATTGAACTGTGTAACCACTTGACACCTTTGCTCATAATGAGAACTGAGGAATGTTTTCAAAGAGAATGTGAGCCAATGGCAGCCAATGCAGACAATGGTGAAACCTCACAATGGCCAGATGTGGTTGTTGCAGTGCTGCTGTATGATGAGTGATAATAAGGCCAGAAAGTAAAAGACCGTGTCCTGCACCATTGCCCCGTCACTGAGCTCGTCGGCTCAGCTGTCAGTCAAGAGGCCAAACACTCAAATATGCACAATTTCAAAGGTCAGTCAAATAGAAATAAGTGACACAGCGAAAACAAACCCCCTACAGTTCTGATTAAGACCAACAGCACACTTTGTACCAGACTTTCAACATTCACCTCTGAAGTTGACCATTTTAACATAGGAGTCTATGGGGATTTGCTCCATTTTGGAGTCAGCCCCCAGTGGCCACCCTATGAACTGCAAGTTTTTTCATTTCTGTCTGTGCCTCATTCGTCTGCACCAGAGGTTGCCCCTCGATTTTAAAGAGGAAAAGTGGTTGCATCCACATATACTGACTCCTAGCATAATTCTGTTGGTATTATTTTGAGGAAAGAACCTTGTTAATTTAGAGAAATCAACAGCTTAATTATTCACCTTTCTTAGTATTTATTTTCTCGGTGGTATTTTCAGATGATTCTTTCACAGAAAAGGAATCTGAGCCCAAAATAAAATCACTTCTATCTTATTTTTTTGGTTGTTTTTATTTTTTTGCAGTGTGTCCATCTGGTCCCACCAAGCACCACAAGAGAAACTGACTGTTGAGCCATCCAATGGCACTCAGCCCTGCCCAGCAGGGCTTGTAACAGAAGTGGCCCAGTCCCTGTTTCGTCTGACCCATAATTCAGCGGGGTGGCCTCGGTGATAGAGAACATCCATGCCAGAATGCATATGAAGGGAAAACCAAACACACACTACGCTGAACTGAATGTACCACATGAAGGAGACATGGGAGGAAAAAAAAACATGCGAAATAGCAAGAAAGAAAGAATGAATGCTGGAACACAAACACGAACGTGGCCAGGAATAGATGTCTTTAACGGAGCAGACATCTGAACGGTTTCCACACCAAGACACCAGGGATGTCCTCCGCTCGCTCGTCCTTAATGCATTCCAAACACAGCCGGGTTCCCCCAGGATACATCATGTTGGTTCAGTCCGTGTCAACAGAAAGATGAAGGATGTGCACGGCCACAGGCCTGTCGAGTCACTCAGATCTGCATAAACGGGTTAATGATGCAGCATCGGTCTCACTAAGCACAGCACTCAAATCTGATCTTCAGCACGAGACAAACACAGGCTGCTGACTAACGGCTGGTTCCAATGGCGAGTCAATCCCCATAGACTCCGCCCACGGTCAAAATGGCCTCTTTATTCCTGTGACCATTTTTTTTCACTTATTTTTATTTTATCGCCATTTTAAACGACAAAATAAAAGGCTGAAAACCCAAACCATCAGGAGCGGGGCCCGGATACTGTGTCACCAGTGTCCGGTCCAGATTCACTCCCACTGACGTTTGTTGGGAGGTTACTGATTCAACCAATCCTGAAGAGGGACGACTCTATCTTGATATCAGTTAGTCCCGTAGAAGCCTCTGGTTGTGGATTCAACCAATCGTCCAATTTCCTGGTCCGTATTGTTATAACCCATTCTGCCATGACATGGGATGGTTTGTTAATCATTTGTTTCCATGGACAGCAACAGGTGACAAGGTTTTTCTATACCTGCAACAATTGGGTGTATGAATACAATGTGCAATCACTCAAATTCAGGAAAATACCAAAATACAAATGTACAAATATAATCATATTTGTCTGAGCAACAGAAAACCAAAAGAGTCCTTCCCGGCAGCGTGTGCAGCTCGGACCTCGGTTATGTCGTAATCCCGGCTGTGATTTGTGAATGCGGGTTTTATGAATGAACTTTGATTTGATATGATTTTAAAACATTTCTCTTTTCGTGTGCTTCTGATTAAGCTATTTTAAAAAGCATATTCAATTTCATTTACACTGTGTTCCTTTAATCATTGTTAACAATCTATGGCGGCGCGGAGAGACACAGCTCTCCTTCTAATCTTTAATGTCATTTACTACTCTGTCCTTTTCCTTTCTTTCTCTATTTTAATATAACTTTCACCTTCCGTTCTCTTTCTTCTTCTACGGGTTTTTTTATTTTAATATTGACTGTAATCTAAATAAAGCTGCCTTGCTTTTTGTTTTTTTTTGTTTTTTTGGGCTTCTGTGATTTTATGTACACACTGTCTTTTTCTGTGTATTCTGTTCTTGGTCATTGATCCGTGAAGCTCCACTGCGCCACTGCGCCACTGCATCATCCTGCTCATCCACATTTGAATCCTAACTGTCCTGTGATCAGAGGTCAACCATAGACAGTTAGTCAAAACCTCACCCAGGGCCGGCTCAAACCCAACACCACCCCCGGCCCCCCGCAGCCCTCCATCCGTGGTTTACACACGCTTACAAAAGAAATCGAATAACATTGTTTTTACTATTGTCTTTAATTTAATTGAATAACATCTCACTTAGTGGTGGGCAGCTGAAGCCTCGTGAAGCTCTGAAGCTTTCTTTCGAATTGTGCTGAACAAGATTCAAAGCTTTGAAGCTTCACTCCAACTAAGAACAAGGACATCTGGTGGTCAAAGGAAGTCATATCACCCTCTCAAGGGCGCGACTGAGGCAATGTCACTCTTTCAATCCCATGTCAACAATAACAGTTCAGATAAGATACGTTTGTTTTAATCTGCTGATGTATTTGTTCATTTATACTAATTAATTATAACTAACAATGAATGATTACATCAACACATTCAGGTGATTATACATTCATAAACATGTCAGGAGATGTTTATCTAGAGAGAAAAGACAAAAATTGGCAGAAATCTCACACACTGCACCTTTAATCTTTACGCGAGGCAAAGTGAGATTCACAGTTCTGTTGTACTGAGAACAGAATTCAAACCCTTTTTCAATAACAAAATCCAGTCCATAAGGACTCACTCAACCAGTCTGTGCAACTTTGGTGCAGTTGACCAAAGAACCATAGGAAACAATTCAGCAGCTTGACACGATTCCATCCGATTTTTTAAAAACAATCCAAAACTATATCAGATACTGAGATTTTCATAATAATCTAAATGTATTTTGTCTTCCTGTTGCCTTTAAATGAGCCAGTTCATGTGTATTTATATGAGGAGTGGCTCCTCTCTATGGGGGCCGCCATGTTTTTACAGTAGCCCAGAGGGGACATGAGGGCTGCCATAGGTTCTCCTACATGCACAGAAGGGTCAGTGTGGGGTCATGGAAACAACATGCAAATTAGATGTCACCAAATATTACACGCTGCACCTTTAAAGGAAAAGTGGTGGAAAATTGTTCATATATTAGATTGTACTCCTGCGAGAGCAGCGTTTAAGGCGTGGTTACAGGAATTCCCCATGATACTCAGCAGAGTTAGTGAGAAATAGATCCAGGAGGAGCAGGGGCCTAGTTGGGGGAAGGGGGGGGGGGGGGGGGGGGGGGGGGAGGGGGGGGGGGGGGCTGCTTCTGAGCCGGAGTGGAGAATTTTCCATCTGGAGGAGGGGAGAGGAGCTGGATTAAGGACAGCAGCAGATTAGAGCAGGGAGGGATGAGGATGAGGTTGGACAGGGGGGATACGGGGGTCACAGACCAGGAGCTGGTCAGAGATCAGGACGTACAATGTCAACTGAAAGTTGTTGTAGTTATTGCGGTTTATTATAAATCACATACCTGCAATGCACAACACTGGTTTGTAATGATGTTTCTCGGTGCATGGCTTAGATCGTGCAGGATTGGTGGGGGGGGGTCGGGGGGGGGGGGGGGGGGGGGGGGGGGGGGGGGGGGGGGGGGGGGGGGGGGGGGGGGGGGGTTGTGTAAAAGGAAATTCTGAAATGAAGGTGGCTTTACCACAATGCAGCAAATGCACTCTCAGCGGACGAAAGATCCCCACGATCGGAGGCAAAGAGGGGCAGAGAGGGGCAGAGAGGGGCAGAGAGGGGCAGAGAGGGGCAGAGAGGGGCAGAGAGGGGCAGAGAGGGGCAGAGAGGGGCAGTCACTCAGCGAGGAGCCGATAAAAGGATCTAAACAGACTGAGCGATGCGCAGACAGACGGACCAGATAGAGCGCGAGAGACAGACCGGTTCGAGTCGGTGATAAACAGCTGGGCCGCTCGCAGGGGAGAGCTTTTCTTCAAAGCTCGGGGGTCTGTCTGTACTATTTGTTCTCCGCCAGCCGCCGCCGCCGCCGCCGCCGCCGCTCTCACACAATCAACAAACGCTTATTATCCGAGCCTTTCATACAGCATGCGGCAGCACTGCCACTGGACACATGTTTGTGTTCTAAATAAGAGGCGATGTGCTGATGGAGCCCGACTGAAGGCTGAGTTCTATAAGAGGGATTCATACATGAATGGAATGCATTTGATATCCATGTATGAAATATTTGGATATATGAGGTAAAAACATGCTCGACATACGTTAGATGAAAGCTGTGAGAAATTGGAATCATTTTTATTTGTGTGTGCGTTCTGCACATGTTGACATATGTGTGTTTTCTAACCAGTATAGCAAAATGTATCATCTAAAATTAACAATATATATTTCTAATATATGAATATTTGTGATTCTGTCTTCAGGGAATTCCGCATGTTCAAATGTACAGCTGTTGACATTCATGCGGTAAATCTTGTGATTCATCCGGGAACCAAAATGTGTTGTTTAATTATTTCTTAGCTGAAATGAATCATGTGTCTGAGTTAATCATGTGACCACTTACTTACATACTAACAATTTCCATAACCAGTTTTAATTGCCTCTGAAGTTATAATTACACCACTGCATACGCATTCTATATATACAAGCAGTTTAATTTGTAAAGAATCTTTATGAGATCATTAATACGATGACCTCACTATTATTTGTAATCATTGGACGTCATTAGTTATCGGCTTAGAGACTTTATTGTTTTGTAGCTGTGGTTATATCTGTGGTTGAGGATCTGTCCAATGCAATAATGACAAGTTAGCATTCAATCTTCTCCTTGATACAGTGGAATCGCAATTTATTTCATTTGCAATGTTTTGTCACCCAACTATAATTATCCTCTTTGTGAAACTGTGTTCATTCTTGCAGTGCTTTATAAAATTGCACTTCTTTCTGGTCATATTCAGCAGAGCAGAGTCGAGCGAGTCAAAACAAATGTAAGAGCCATTGAACGTGTGGGTGCACATTATCACTTAGCGGCACTTGCATACGCTCTGTTGTGATGTTAAAAATATTTTAAAAACAATAAATAAATGAAATACAATAAACTTGAGACAAAGTCACATCAGAAAGTAGGAACACACTTCTCATGAACACTTTCAGCTGTGAGCTTAATATGCAACATAGTGTTGGAGACACTTTCCAGGCCGCTCACTCTTAATGGATATAACGGGATTATCCTCTTATATTCAGTCAGAGCTGATTATTGTGAATATTAAATCTTTTAAAATGTCTCATTTGAGATCAGGGAAACGTTAATATCATTACCATTTAAAGATAATTTGGAAGAGGATTGGCTCAAACTGGACTTGACCAAGGAATGTGCAGCAAAATAGTCAGGCCAGGCAAATCAGGTCAAACATTGACCCAGTTATCCTCGAACGTAAAATGCGATTTATGAATTACGACTATTTCTAATTTATTTCTGTCACAAGAAAAAAAATAAAAAATCAGCCACAGCATCAAAACCATGTACGTGGAACACGTTGGTGACCACGCCCCCTTCACCACTTTACGTTGCTTTCTCTCACCTTTGTCTCGTCAGTTCATCTCTATTCTCGTCAGCTGAGCTCACACCCGTCTTCTTATTCCCTGCTAATGGATTTCATTACGGAGCAGCTTTACCTTAGCCACTCTCAGGACGCCGTTTCCTGACAGCGAGTGGAAACACCGCTCTGTCAACTTTGCTCTGTGAACTCTGACCTGTGAGTGTGACGCCTCACCTTCACAAAGCCGACTGCCCTGCCCGGGATCTCAGGGCAAAGTCACATTGATTAGACAGAAGTGTTTGCTAATTAGCACCCTAACCCTAACCTTAACCCCGAGACGTCAGAGGAAGGAGGGGGGGGGGGCGTGTCTCTCCTCCCATTGCAATGTACTGTACTTCCTGATTCCTTTAACTCCTTACGACTTGACATTACTTTTACGATTCTACAATCCACTTAGCAGACGCTTTTATCCAAAGCGACAAACAGCACAACCAAAGATCTGGACAGGATGAACAGGATGGGTGATACCAACTGCTTTACGTCCTGTTGGACGCAGGTGCTGACAAGCAATGTCAAGGTAAAGCAAGGTTGTTTGTTTTTGTTTTTTTAAAAGATCGATGTAAGTC
Organism: Chascanopsetta lugubris; assembly: GCA_016785325.1. NCBI lineage: Eukaryota > Metazoa > Chordata > Actinopteri > Pleuronectiformes > Bothidae > Chascanopsetta > Chascanopsetta lugubris. Next base: position 70,810 of record JAFBJT010006405.1, read on the forward strand.
AGCCGAAGCACTATCTCTTTTAAAAAGGAATAATCAACACAAATCATCCATGAAACATATCGATCTGCTCAGAGACTGTCATTTGTTTTCCATGGTCATAAAAATGAATATAGTTAGATAGTTTACTTATACTTTTATGTGTTTATATTTTATCATTGTTGTTTTATTATTATTATTATTATTATTATTATGATTTTTTATCATTATTATTAATATTAGTAGTAATAGTAGTAGTAGTGTTATTAATTTGTTTTTTTGTTTTTGTTGTTGTTTTATTATTATTATTATGATTTTTATCATTATTATTCATATTAGTAGTAATAGTAGTAGTGTTATTGATTTTTTGTTTTATTTTGTTTTTTTTGTTGTTTTATTATTATTATTATGATTTTGATCATTATTATTAATATTAGTAGTAATAGTAGTAGTAGTGTTATTAATTTGTTTTTTGTTTTTGTTGTTTTATTATTATTATTATGATTTGTATCATTATTATTAATATTAGTAGTAATAGTAGTAGTAGTGTTATTAATTTTTTTTGTTTTTGTTGTTTTATTATTATTATTATGATTTTTATCATTATTATTGATATTAGTAGTAATAGTAGTAGTAGTGTTATTAATTTGTTTTTGTTTGTTTTTGTTGTTGTTATTATTATTAACACTTTTCATTTAATTTAATAGTAACACAGCTACTCACTGGTGCAGGCAAACTCAAATGAGCAGAAAATGCACATGCACAGGTGTGAACACGTAATAAATTTAAACTAAAATTCAATAAATGCATAAATACACATTCAATAATGAAAAACGTGTGCACGGTGCGGGTGATGTCACCAAATCTTACACACTACACCTTTAAGGTTTACTGCTTTTAGTCGTCAAACAGAGGATCCAGGCCAGAGCTGTAGCTGAGCATCACTGGCTGCCTGCGTGAAAACTAATATACTGTGCTAATTCAACAGCTCACTACTCTCGCTCTGGAGACCAGGGATCCGCACAATAGTCGCTCAAATGTGACCTAAAGGCATTCTCTGAAGTTTGAGACATTCTTGTTTCCCTTCAGTTTCTTTAGCACTTGATAACATGAAACACATTATTTTCTCTTCACAGAGGAGCATTGTCTAATTAGCTTCTCCTCTGGCCTTGAGCTCCTGTATCCCCCATCTCCTCTTCATCTTCTTCCCTTTACACCCTGATCTCGGGAGACTACCGAGCTTCATTTGTGGCTCGGCTCAACTCCACGGAGAGACGTTTTCATTCAGTAGAAAACTGTACTTGAAAATTAGGCCTGAACGTGATCACGTCGCCGTGTTTTGTGGTTAACACCGATTATTTTTTGTTGTCTGCAACTGCAAAAAGCAATTTCTTTGCAATTAGCAGTCAGAGCCGTGATGGTGACTGCTTTGTTACAGGTGTGTTACATTAGTCCAACTGGCCTGATTTCACAGCGCCTTTCATTACCAGTGGGGGTGGTTGGGGTGGGGGTGGGTGGGGGGGCAGCAACACAAACAGTGTATGTCTCAGCTGCTGGCCAGTATTCTAACAGCTGTGTAAACTCACATGCATGAATACACAAATGTATGCCAGCATGCCTAAATACACACATATGCAGACAAATGCATGCACACATACATATAATGATGATTTGTTTTTCCCACCCACACACAAATACATGCACACATAATCTTTTCTTTTTTTTTTCCATATCACAAAATGAGTTTATCCACGAGGACCTTCTATAAACAATTCCGCCGAGGCACGGCTGCTGGTTTCTAAACACCGTGTTCACACTGAGCAGGTTATCTCCTGCAAACACAAGTGCAGAGATGTTTCACTGTTGTTGTTGTTGTTGTTGTTGTCAGGATCTTCTTGTTGAACCACAATTTCCATATTTTGAATTTACATTAGAAATAGATGTAAAGGAAAGGATGGTAAAAGTTGAAATC
>JAFBJT010006409.1:0-24386 GCA_016785325.1 Chascanopsetta lugubris
GTCAGGCAGGTGCTTTTCGTTTACCACGGCGGTTTAAAGCATTTGCATATTTTATTTATTTTTTTTTTTTTTGTGCCGCCATTCACAGATGATGTCGGAGATGAAGTCCGAGACAATAACTTGCAAATGCATGTTCACCTGCAGGCCCCCTCCGTGTTTTTCCGTCCACTAGAGCCGAAACGATTAATCGATGAATCGACTCCAATCCATTATAAAATTGTTTGATTACAAATTCCCCGAATCGAACAATCAATTCTTTAGTTCATGTTTTGTCGAAACTGTTTGAGGTTACGGAACTGACGAGAGATGCGCTGCTTCCCATTCACAAACAGTCAGAAGATGCACTCAAGCCCACACACACACACACACACACACACACACACACACACACACACACTCACACACACTCACACACACTCACACACACTCACACACGCACCACTAGACATGAAAATATCAGGTGATAAGTCGAATAATGATCATTTCAGGTCTTTTCACATTTGTACGTCCCCCCCCCCCCACCTTTTCACATCCTTGTGTCATCGAATGTAATGGAATCAAAGGAATGTCCCGATGAATCCATTGACTAAACGAATGGTTAGCTGCGGCGCTACCGTCCACCGCTTCACCACTCAGCTGCTGCTGCTGCTGCTGCTGCTGCTGCTGCTGCTGCTGCTGCTGCTGCTGCTGCTGAGCGCCTGGCAGTGACTCAGGTCATTACTGAAGATGGCCGTCACTGTCAGCAGCTCAGCGCACACCTGTTCACTCAGGTGGAAGGGAGAGGTGCGGAACCGCAGAAGGAGCTGTCACTGAGCGCGACGCTGCATTGCTTTATTTACACCTGGACGAAGAGCAAAGCTTTGCTGCGGGTGAGAGTCGAAGAGAGACGCATCAGTATCGTGTTGCGTTGCCGCGTGTTTGATCAAATAACGTGAATCCTGCACTGTAATTATTGTAATTATCCACGTGTATTCGACTACGGAGGGGATATGGGTTTTGATGTTGCCTGTGCACCGGGGGGGGGGGTAGACCTAGAAAACAAAGCCCCTGTGGGATACGTGTGCAACTGTAGCTCATATTCGGTCCGACTGTCTGTGTGGATGGTAAAAACATCATGATCGGTTAAGATAAGTCACCGATTCCCCCCCAAAAATAAATAAAACGCAACTTTTTATCATTTTCGTTTCCCTTCATCGGAATTGGATTTTGATGACACTTTGCAAAATCATCCGGACGTGCCCCACTGCCGGGCCGCTTCCGGCCCACGGGCCGTATGTTTGACTCCCCTGCGTCAAAACAATACGACTTGATGCCCAGTGCGAGATACTATTTAACATGAGGGCAGTTATTCAAACCGAGTGTATTTTCACTGTTGTTTGTCGTACGTAGGTCGTCTTGCTGTGATTCGACTGGTCCGACCCGCTTCAGAACCAACGCGTCCACACGTGGCCCTTGTACTAGAGCGAGTGGGACCCCCCTGTAATGTGAAGGCACGCATGTTTTCATGTTTGGCCTAAGTGGTTTTGGACCTTGCCTCTGGTCAAAGCACCACGGACTTTGCGAGACCGCTTCTTTGTGTCTGCTCCCCTGCACCTGCATCCTCCTCCTCGGCTACGTGAAGATAATTCTGGTGAAACGAGACGACCGGAGTGGACGTTTGACCTTGTCACCTGCCTCCCTGCCGCCTTTCAGGCGCAGTGAAGGTCTCTCGGCGGAGCGCCCGAATATTCAGCAGAGTGAAGCAGGTTCACCCTGAATGAAGTAAAGAAGAACCACAATGACTTTGCGAGAATATGAGCGACTCGTCCAAATTCCGCGGAGGTGAAATGGCTTCGAGCGCCGCAGTCGGGTCAAGCTGAGTTTGTTGACGAAGAGACTTCGCACGGGGGGGAATTAAGAAAATGAGCTCATGTAACAGACAAGAGTGGAGACGGACAATAATGGAGCAGGTGAAAGGGGGGTTGAGGAGCTGCAGGACGTGGAAACTGAAGAGGAGGAAGTTGGAGCGAGTCTCAACGCTTCACTGCTCCCACACATCCATAAGTCGACGTGACGCCGAGGCTCCTTTTTTATTCTCTCACCCGTTTTTATACCAAACATCTATTGAGTTTGGAAGACGACTGGATTCCACCAGCGGTTCTCCCGCATGCTAATTAAACACAACAGGCAACTTCACCAGTGGACGTCCCACCAAATGGCTCCCACCGCACCTTTAAATACATCAGCGCTGACGGTCGATTGTGCCGCGGCGGCTGAATATGCCGAGTCGGCCAAATGTCAGAGGATATTCCGTCAGCGGATATCGAGCTGAGCGAAAATGTCAACGCATGGAAGAGATCACGAGGGGGGAACGAGTGGCGTCGCGGATACGACCTGCCGTCGTTCGGGTCCCCCATGAGGAAGAAGGGGGCGGGGCCTGCTCGCGTTCGCTCGTGACCTCCTTCCCATTTTGCACCGAATCCGTCGATTTCTCGCGAGACCTCCCAAACGTCTGAAGTGCCTCGGTGCCGGTCGGCAACAATCCGCAGTTCAAAGTCGGTCAAACCTCCCGACGGCGTATCAAACGGGTTTTTCCCACTTTGTCGTCGTCTTACTTTGAAACTCTGAAACCCGCGTTTCCTGGGAAGTTCTTCACACCGACGGTTCGGATGTTTGGAACAAGGCTCAGAAAATTTGATCAGACAAGCTTTCCCTCCTTTTTTGGTGATTTACACATGTTTACACACGCGTCTTCTGTTTAACGTCGTGAGATGTGGAGCACGGGGACGTGCACATTCATTCTGTTTCGACACTATTTCTGCTGCTCCAGCTCCTTTATTCCGCTTCTACTGAACCTTCAGAATGATCGGAAAACATAGTTTTTTGATTCTTTGTTTTTTTTTTTTATGACAAAACAAAGATCCTCCGAAGGTTGTTTGTTGAAGAATGTAAGTATTTGCCTTATATTGCCATCAGCCAGTGATCATTGAAATATCTCACAAATTTCAAATAGCACCTTTAATGGGTTAGAGTCTTGAGTTGAGTTCTAGAAAAACATTGTCTCTGACTTTGTTCAAATGCTGGACATCGAAACCATCCAGGTTTCAGCCCTTCTTCTTTTTCAAGGACTTTTTTTTTTTTCACTCTTCCAAACCCCAGAATACATTTTCTCATCGTTAGAACGAAACACGTTTGCAGTCCGGTCTCTGCACTCACCGAACGCCGCGTAGAACTCGTCTCTCGTCAGGTGCCCGTCGTCGTCCACATCGTTGTACTTGAGCAGATCGAACAACGTGCACTCGGCAAAGTCCTTGGACAGACCCTCCTGTTTGATCACCTGCACAGAGAACACAGCCTTGCTCAGTCTGAATGTCTCCATCGCTCCAAACACCTCATTGTCATCGACCATGTCCCCAAAGACTCCCTCTGCTCCCCTTCGAGTTTTTCAGTCCACTCCCAATGGAGGCAGAATGCAAACTGAGCTCATCGAAGTTGGATGAAAAGCCGACTCTTGACATTGGCCGTATAGGTGGTCGTCGAGGGCACCACCTGCTGGTGGGGCCGCTGCTGCGAGCCCTCAAAAAAATAATGATAATAACGATAAAATCGAATAAGAAATTCTTAGAATAATAAAATGAAATGAAGAAATATTGAAAACCAAACCATAATCCACCGAAATGGCTCAATCTGGCTCTGGTTAAAAGTAGAGCAGTTTAAAAGTAAGAGTTCGCTCCATAACACTGTCGGCTGATCATATTTCAAAGACCTCGGTTGTCATGGTAACAGTGTGTTTGACAGTATAAAGCCCTTTAAAACGCCAGGTCACCACAACGTACGAGAACTTAAAGTTCATCAGTCAAGGAAATTGAGAATCGCAAAAACAACAGTCGGATCCTCAGGTGTGCTTCATCAGGTATAGTTTCTGAAGTAGTACACAGCTCATGCAGTAGTTCAACAAATTGCAGTTCAGGTTTAATCCTTATTCTTTCATCTTCATGCTCCGACATGATGGTGTGGAACAGCCTCCTCTTGGCCCGCGCAGCGAAACCATCCATCATGTTTAGATCAGCCGTCAAAACGCTGATCACAGGGGACGGTCCGCACATCACGGCTCGTCCATCAGATCAATGCTTCGTCCCCCTTTTCCCCCTAAACATCTCAGAGTCACCTGTAACGTCACGTCTTTAGTCGCCGGCTCAAACACGGCAGGAGACAAATTGTGCTCAAAGTGGCGTTCGAAGGCCGAGAGAGGCCGTTGGTGACTTTCAGATCTCGTCACTTGATCTTCGGAAAACTTGTATTTATACCTTTCTAGTCGGAACCTGAGAGATGCAAAAGATAAATACTATAAAATCCCGTTCGTAACTTTACTCACAAGGAATCAAATCAAATCGATCAAGCTACTTTTCTCCATGAAGAGCTGCAAACCTCTTTTTCTTTTTTTTCTTTTCCAGTCAAAAATCAGGCAAAAGAAACTTCACTGAACTCTGCTCAGAATAGAATAAATATGAATATGTACTATTCTCTATGGAATCATTATTATTATTATTATTTCTAGTTGAGAGCTCTCAGGGCTGCCGCTCGCTAAAGTACTGGCTCCCAGACCTGTACCACCACGACCCCGGCCCCCAAATCGTAACTGTAGTTGTGGAAGCACAGCAGTTATAGCCCTGCAAAGGAAAAGTGCATTTATATGTTTGTTATGTTCTATAATTTAATCCAGACCTTTTCATCTGGCTCTCCGTCTCTGGCCTTTTACCTCTATATCTTCATGCCACCGTTTTCCATTATGTTCTTTATATGTGTTGATTCCAAGGTTCATCTCTACGACTGCAGAACAAATACAAAACAGCCAACGCGTGAGAAAACCTACAAGGTTTGATTTGCCGTTTGCTAAAGGTCATGCAGTCGTGTGAAGGTCAGTGACAGCGGCTCCCTGTGCCTGTGCTCGCTGCACATGTGGAGTGAGCGACGTCCAGCCTGGAATTTACAATGAGATCAGAGGAGGCTCCGATTCTAAAGTTGGTTTTAGGGCAGGCAGGCGAGCGGCAGCCGTGGCTCAGTATCTCCAAACTCTCATTTGGAGAAATCTCTTGTTCTCTCTTTCTCTTTCATCTTTTGTCAATAAGTGGAAAACAAAACAAAAAATCCAAATCCAAACTTTAAAGTATCTTTAAAGTTCACGTCCTATGGAGGGAAAATGGATGAGCTCTTAAAGACTCAATGTCAAAGCTCATTAACATTCCACCGAGCAGGATTGAGGAGGCGTATTGGCAGAAATGGAAGATAATATTCATAATTAAGTTTTAATTGGTGCATAATCACCTGAAAGTATGACTCATTGAGTTTTCATTACCCCTGGATTCTTTGATTGATAGTGGAATTAACCCTGTAGACATTCCATTGAATTGCAAGTTTTTCCACTTTTATATTGGACTCATCTTTCAGCCTCGCTGGTTGCATTTTGTTTTTTTTGTTTTTTTTGCTTTTTGCATCCCTTTTAAATCTGATACAAAATGAGGACTGATTTGTGTTTGTAATTTTTTGTGTTTGCCGTAATTTTGTGCAGATCCAAAGAAAAATCCCAAACTAGTCCATTTAAATTTGGTTTCTCCAGGATTCTGTTGGGCCTTGGTGGAGGTTTGTAGCTCAGCTGTTTCTTACTCCAGGTAATTGACAGTTTGCAAAGGCAGAAAATTGTTGTTTGCTGCCACCACAGCGAAACAGGAAAATCAGTCGTTTGGATTGTTGTGGTATGAAAGCGGAAAAAAAAAACTCTATTATCAAATGAAAATGTTGATTTGATGCACACACAAAAAAACGAACATAGAAAGGATGAAGAAAACATTGTTCTTCCAAAGCTGTGTTTTTAAATCAGTCGCACACCAGGACAACCTGCAATCCGCTGACAATTTACATGCTAACCGTTCCTGGAATCCCCTCGTCTCTTCTCCTTCTCTCGTTTTGTTTTTTTTATGTTGCTGACAGTTTATCAAACCTGCAAACATCCCCTGTATGTGCGGAGCAGCGTCTCCATCTGCATGTTGATTATCGCTGACTCGCTTTTGCCTTTTCCAAATACACATGGTGGAATAAACACAGCAGCATGAAATCTGCCCAGAGTAATATCCAGTAGGTTGAAAGGGCACATTTGAATTCTCTCTCGCAGATAAACAATAATAATATTATTCCAACATGTCGCCGATGCAGTTCGCCCACCAAGTGCTGATTTCTCTCATGCATGTAAAACTATGGAAATAATATTAAAATATGACAAATGTGTCAAGAACTGAAAAATACAAAGATGTATTAGTCTAATGAGAGCACCCCCGGTGGGGGGAGGAGGGTACTGGCAGAGTTAACCAAGGTGCCCTCTGTTCTGAGATGCTATTGAATCAGCAGGACCTCGGTGCAGCTGAAAAGAAGGAAGAGCCGCGGGTTGCTTACACTTTACATTATTCAAATCCTCTCCATATTAAATCAGTCCTCAGGTACGTGGGGCTTTTTTGTTATGCACTGAATATCTTCAGCTCTTTAAAAAAAAGACAGAACATGCCTCTTGGCAGCGCTGGTCAAAGGCTGCAGCTTCCTGTGAGCGCTAAGGCCCCTCTGACCTCATATTGCTTTTCAAAGGGTTTACCTGCAGCCACAGCGACCAGAGGGGGCTGAGGGGTGGGGGGGGGGGGGGGGGGGGGTGGGGGGGGAGGGGGGGGGGGGGGGGGGGGGGTTGGAGTGGAAACGGGGCGCCATTATGGCTCCTATCAAAAAAGCTAGTTTAAATAGCTGAGTGCACGAGGTGGCTGTTCATTTGTTCCTTTAAAGGTATGAGTCGACTCAGCTGTGTCACTTCTAAAAATAGTACAAAACAATTACGTACTGACATTTTCATGAATTGATCATCACGATGATGATAAAAATGAGAATAATTCTGGAAATATTATAATCATGTCAATAATCATAATCACAATAACTGGTGAAACTTTTCCTCGTCTTCCTTGTTGGTCTTTCGAGGAAAGTACAACGTAACCAACGTTCAAAGTGCATGCTGCCCTCTAGGGGGGATGAATGGTACCAAATCTTACTCACTGCACCTTTAAAGGGGGGGTGATGTAATATAAAGTGAGGCAGTGTGTCAGTAGACGTGCATGTTTTAAAAGGTTCAGTTGCTCATGTCAGTTCTGCTGCTTTCAGACATGGACTCAGCTCCACATGTCCAGAGAAGTCAAATGTCCGAGTGCAGTTGCTGCCGAGGCCCTGAACTAAAGAGTCAGAGGAAGATATTTCTATAGGCAGAGAGCGAGAGGGAAGGAAAATAAATAAACAAATAAATACATACATTTATAAAAAACATATGGCTGATGCAAAACCAAAGGAAAAGGCAAAAGGAATGTGAGGAGCCGTGCGCAGAGGATATGGGCAAAGCTGTCAAGAGAGAGTTTTATTGTGCTGTAAACAAAAATATGGTTTCCACCGCAGAGTTTTAACTTCAGTTTTCTAACTTCCATTTTTTTTTATTCTTATTTATTTTACCCTTTGATTTTTCGTCTTCTTACCATTTGTTTTTCACTTTGTATATCTATTGTTTTTTGTTTAGTCAGCAAAAGATGAATTTCCACTGTCTATTCCATTCTACTCTCCATTCTGCTGCTCGACACAGTTTACAGTTCACAGTTTTGCCACTTGAGGCAGCCTCCAAAAGTGAGTCAATCCCTTTTTTTAAATGGTCAACTTCAGAGATGAATGAAGATGTGATACAAACACTGGACCTTCGTACATGTTTTGGTCTCAGTCAGTCACATGTTCTCAAGGGGGTTGAATGTTTTTAAAACCCGCTTATTTCTATTCAGTTAAGGCTTGAAATTGCTCATAATTAAGGGGCGTGGCCTCTTGGGTGGCACCTGGGCCAACCTGTCACGTTCTCTGGATGCTGCGATACCTTTGCTCCGCCTCTTTGCCCATTTTTGAATGAACCAGGAAGTAGGAGGAGTTAGGAAAATAGCTGGTACACCAAATCATGTGAGAGAGACGCCATGACTGCCGTGATTGGTCGATTGCGCTCAGCTGATGTAAGAAGTGCCCCGCCCACTGACAGACCAGACTCTCACCACCACAGCATTATCAGCTTGAATGGAAAACAGGATTAAAACTGAAGATGAGATTCCAACAGTTCCAACAGCCATCGACAGTGTTTTCTGTAACGACTAGCGCCCCCCTCTGGTTCAACTTTAGAATTCGACTTTTCTCACCTGTGAGAGTTCGCTGGTTCCGACGCGACCGTTGTTATCGGCGTCGAAGCGCTTGAACATCATGTCCACCAGCTGCTTCCGGGCGGCCATGTTGTCCTTGTGGGCGCCGTGCCGCCGCGGCCCTTGCCTTGTATAGCACTCGTCAAGGGCCACTTTAGAGTTTGTTGCCATTCACTCATTCACAAACACATGGAGAAATGGGTGGTGTCCTGAGTGGCATCATCAATACTATAGCATTACTTGTGGTGAACACTCAGATGGGAGCCAATAACCCTCTGGCTCTAAAAGGTTGACCTCTTCACGACCCCCAAGCCTCAGACACCCATTACAAGTCAAGTCTGGTCTGATTGGTCAGCTGACCTGGTCTCTGGTGACTGACTGGCCCGGCTCATTTACACACACAGAGTGATGTCAGCTCAACCAGGAAGTGGAATGGAATCTGAGGACGAGCTTTTTCAAGGATATATTTGTTGTTGGATGTTTTAAGAGCACGTTCACATCAACTCCATCGCTTTTCCGCAATCCCATCATATTGTCTCTGTAACAGCGGGGATTTGAACCTTCCCATGACTTGTCCGTTCCTCTTGTCTGAGCAGGAGAATGCACCCCTCTCTCTCTCTCTCTCTCTCCCTCTCTCTCTCTCTCTGTATCTAAGTCTCAGCTCCAACCCAACACTTTGTCTGTCTGAGCCTGAGCCATTTCATGCCTCTGCCTCTTTTGAGTCTGAGCCCAGAGACTGTAAAAGCTTGTTAGCATGAGCCTGGATCGGTTCCTGCTTCTCAGCCTAAACCTGGGTAGAGTTCTTCAGTGGTGTCCATTCGCGCTTCCGTCCGTCCATAAGCCTCCGTCTCTCCGTCTCCGCCTCTTTAGAATCTGCTCCAGTCTCTCTTTTGTTTACCTTTAGAGCACAACGTTTGGTGTCTCCACTCAAATCGGGGTCAGGGGAGTTGACCCCACAAGTCCAGTCCTCCAACATCTGCCCAATTTGAGTCCTGTCATCTTATGGGCCGGTTCTTCTTCTGCGCTAAACTTCCGTTTGCAAGCGGCGCTGCCCAATCCGATCATCTCTCCAGAGCCATGCGCTGCCCTTCAACCACCACCGCCTCAATCACTCACGCCGTCATCACCTCGTGCACCTTGAGGCTTGGTTCTCCAACCACGTCCTGCCACTTTCCATTCCATCCCTCTGCACCCGAGTAGCGGCACGTTCCTCATCCTGGTTGCACACCGCCTCCTGTCCTGCAACCTAATTGGTCCGCTGGTCACTCATCCCCGGCTTCTTGTCTCCTGGGTCGAGCTTGTCCTCCTCGGTTCCCATCACCTGCGCAGCTTAGCGCTTCGGACCCGGCTTAGATTGCGTAGCTTTCATGATCGATGCCCTTGAGCTCCCAACCACTTCCTGATCTACTTCCTTTTGTCCTCTATTTGCCCTCTGTCGCTTTCCTGCCTCTGGAAATCACCTGATCCAGTCACCTGTCCTCCCAGCTGCTCTCCATAGCATATGAATACATATACACATACATATATATATATATATATACACACACACGCATGCAAAGATTTCAGAGGGTCATAACCAGATGGAGCCTGTTGCCAATTAAGCCCCCACAACACTCAGCCGTCCCCACCACCTGCACCTGCAGGCTCATAAATCCGCCTCTCGCCCGATTGCCTCTTGCCTCAGCGTCGCACCTCAGCGTCTCGGAGAAGGTTCGCCCATTGGCCCTGACTCTTCATGTAACCTCTGGATGTCGTACACAGAATTCTCAACGGACTCTTCTCCTAAGTCTTTTTTTCTGCGTTGAGGTGCGTCAATAGCAAGCAACAACAAAGACCGTCACCGAAAGGCCACAGTGCAGGAACTCTGTTGTGCGCAGTTATGGTGTAACTTTCTTTGGTACATCGATACGTGCGCTCGTCTGGAGCCACTCTCTCTCTCTCTCTCACGTACCCTCTCGCCCCGACTCTCCCATAAACGAGCCATGTGCACAGCTTGCAAGGTCAAAGGAACACACGAGGCAGGGGAGAGAGTTGTGTGTGTGTGTGTGTGTGTGTGTGTGTGTGTGTGTGTGTGGGTGTGTGGGTGAATGTAAATGAGAGACAGCATTTCAAGCAGAGGAAGGGAAAGTCAAAAATACAGAAAGAGTCGGACCAGTGTTCCTTGCAGCCAAATGTAAATATCTGTCTCCTCAGTCCCAGACACAAAGACTGTCTGAGAGAGCTGCTGTTGATGGTTCGTCCTTCACAATGTCCTCTCCCGCCGCACAGGGACACAGTCCTTGGCACAACTTGCAATAATCAACGTCAAGGACCAAACTTGTTGTGATGATGAAGGCAGACTCAGACTGATTGTCTGATTGTGTGCAGAGTGTGTTGCACACAATCCAGTCTGGATTCAGGGAATGGATACGTGTCCTCACTTTCCCCCCCGTCAGGGTCACCTGATACCGCTGCTGTTGTAAAAGGACTTGAAAACATGCATTCATGCGACGTACACACAAAAACAAGCATCCGGGGAGAATCGGCCGCCGAGGCTTTGCAGCGCTTCTTCTCACAGACCGTGAATAAGGTGTGAGGCCTCAGGAGAGTATACAGGGAAAGTTACTGGAAAAAAGTGTGATAGATACAAAGCTGGACGTCCAGTAAAATGTCTCCGTCAGTGACATGAATCACACACACAAACATTGAAACACACACACACACACACACGACACTGATGAATCTACCCCCCCCTTCCATTCAAGTTTTGGAAATGTTGAGATGAATGTTTCTAATGACGCCAATACTGAAGTGGAAAAAGTTGCAGTTCACAGGATGGCCACTAGAGGCTGCCTCCAAAAGTGAGTCAATCCCCATAGACTCCCATGTTCAAATGGTCAACTTTGGAGGTGAATTAAAATGTGTTTTAATCTGGTCCAACCTGCTCATTTCTATTCTATTGATGTTTGACGGGCTGATATCGAGTGTTACCTTAGCCATGATGAATAACACGGGCTTTATCTCGCACACTCCCTCTCCCCCCTAATTGAATCAACAGAGAAATTGACATTGTTTTGTTCTTGCCGAACAGGACATTCGATTTCTCCTCGCGCTCGGATGCTGAGAAGTGCTGCGGGGACGGGGGTGGTCATGTGACCTCTGGGTGTAGAACAGTGGAAATGACCTTGGCTAAAAAAAAACAAAAAAAACAAAACAACAGGATGAGGTAAACAAAGAGTGCGAGAGGTTTGGGGGAGATTTATCGGATATAGCACTTCAGTGTGAGTCAGTGTGACGCCAGAATACTGAATTACTGCAAAAGGCTTCTTCAGATTTCATCCCACTACATGAAATGTGATGACGGCCCCTGAAAATGTGTGATATTTGAAAGTAAGTGCCCATTTCTCTCATTTGCCCCACTTCCTGGTGATAGTCAGCCTCCAAAGAACAGTGGCAGCGACACAATTTCACACATTTCATTTCAATTTTGGGCTGCGCACATTGTGCCAAAAACATTTCTAATCTCTCATTAGAGGAAATCTGCAGAAATCAGGCACTAATTCCAAATCCAGTGAAACGGGCAGGTGCCTGTGCCTGTAATTCAAAATCATTTTTACAGCGTTCCAGTTGACAGATGCTGGGTTGAAGTCTGTGTTATGATGATTATTGATTATTGCCATGTGCATCTGACACTAGTCTTATCTATTCAGTGTCCATTCGACCCTGCTTTGACTAAAAGGACTTAAAAAGCCAGAGGCTCAGTAGGGGCCATGTGGAGTGTCCCATTAGTGAGCGCTTCACTCACCAGTAAGATGTCACTGCAAGTTCAATGAAGTGTAGTGGTCTAAACTGGGCTGCTGAATTCCTAATGAGGCTCCACTTTAAAACAACTGAGAGGTTCGAATGATGTCACTCGTGACCGTGGATCAGGAAGTGGACGTTAAAGGAGACCTATGTCACTCCCTCTCCCTCACACGTTCAAATAAGTGCCTATTCGTTTTCACTCTCTCCCTGAAACGCTCTGTTGGGCTTCGGTCCCGCCCACGGAAACACCCAGGCTGCTCCGATTGGCCAGGTGGCCAAGTCTCTTATGGTTGGTCAGCTGCTCCCAGCTGGTGTACGATGAGGTGTCTGATGGTTCAGACGCCAAAATGACAGTCAGCTGAAAGAAGAGGTGGAATAGAAATGAAAGGCGGCGTGATAAACAGCGCCCCCCTCTGTCTCAGAATATCAGTATCTAACCCACTCGCAATAAACTAATTCGACTCCTTTCAACATGTGTGATGGTTTCACGTCTTTGCCTCCCTGACTCCCCCGCCTCCCTTCACTTCCTGTCGAGAGTCGAGAGCATTTCTTTGCTTCCTCGTTCAAACCGCACGGGGATTTGAGATTCCGCGAAGGAGGAGCCGGGGATTTTCAATCCCACATTTTTCTCGGAGCCAACCTGCAATTAGTGGAGTGTTTGGTGGAGGAGACGGAGAAGAGGAGCGACAGTTAAACACGATTCAGAGCGATCCGTTGAGTCAGAGGCGGCAAAGACCTCAACAGCAGCAGCCAGCGCTAAAATTACGCAGCTTTATATAAAGAGCTTATGATGTCGCAGCGAACTGCTTCTGACTTACTCGAGCCTCGAGACGCACGGACCACAGCTATGCGGAGGAAATGGAGGAAGCTGTGGCCGCGTGAAGTCCACGGTGAATCACGTTCACTGCTCTAACGCAACACAATGAAGAATATGGACATTGAACCAGGAAAGACGGTCAATCCATTCAATCCCTACTGGTCATCGGTCAACTGTTGAGTCAACTAATGTTCAAAGGTCATGAAGGTCAGGTCACTAATGATATATTTTTATTTTTTTTTATTTTTATGCAATTTATATATTTATATATATTTCTTTTTATCCATCCATCCACCCATCTGGTATCGATGTATATAACATAAACAGTGGCATTGAAACAAAATGCGATTTCAGCACATTTAAAGGTGCAGTTTGTAGGATTTTGGTCATTTTTGTCACTTACTACTTACATACTGACAATTTCATCCATTTATAATCACCTGAATGTTGTTGTTTTTTTTTACCCTCAAATCAGCCCATTAAAGTTCATTTACACGAGGAGCGGGTCCACTCTGTGGAAGCTGCCTTGTTTTCACAGTAGCCTAGAGTGGACCTACTAAGGAAGGTTTGAGTCTTAAGGGTGAGGTGATGGACACAACATGGAACTTCACCTCTAGAGGTCACCAAATCTTACACACTGCACACAGCAAGTCAAATATAACATTTTCGATGACCTGAAATAAGAGTTGTAACCCGATGGTACTTTGTTAAAACGCTCGTGTTTCGCCCTGATTTGAGTTTTCCTCACCACAGAATTTATTTGCGCAGCGCTGATCACTTCCTGCCAACTCTGCTGTTCAACCCAGGAATCATCGTCTCTGCAAGTCTTTGCAGGTTGTATTACTGTATTATGCATTCTCCCCCTCCGCAGGAACAAAGGCCTGTTATGACATCTGCATACGCTGGTGAGTTTGCAAAAATCCATTCTGTCGTTTGACAAGAGGCTTCGGGAAAATGAAAAGCAAACATAATGATGTGAACACATTTGCGATGCTGTTTAATGTGGAAGCAGCTGATGCGCCCGACAACCGCAAAACACGCGGCGGGAAAGTGACGACAAGCTCAAAGCTCCGAGCAACATCTCTCTCCATTAGCTGCAGGTTCGTCCAATCGGAGGTTTGCTGCTCGGTTTGGGGGGAAACCTCCTGCCGGGAGAAGCAGGTTTTCAACACTGACGCCCTCGGAGGAGCCCAGTTGTTCTCAAGCGGTGGGTCGGGACCCAAAAGTGGGTCGCGGACCCGTTTTCAGTGGATACCGGGTTTTTGACTGGGAGAGAAAAAGCGAGTGCTTTTATTTTGAAGATGCTAATTAATTTATGCTCATTAACCATGGTGAAAGGCAACACCGACTTCATGAAATATAGATTTTCTTATATTGATGCATTTTTTTTATATTAAAATGCAGCTAATTGGGAAGAAAAGGGACTATTTTCCTCATTAAAGGTGCAGTGTGCAAGATTTCGGTCAATTTTTGTCACTTCTTAGGTTAGTGTGAGGGTTACAAAACAACTGCCAATAAACCGCCATTTTTACAAATGTATAATCACCTCAATGTATGACCCGGGGCGAGAAGCGACGGGCGAGGTGATGGATACAACATGCACCTTCACCAACAGATGTCACCAACTCTTACACACTGCACCTTTAAGGTGAAGCCAGACCAGTTGAGAACCACTGATCTGACATCAGACGCCTCATCTGAGGGATGCGCTCAACTAATATGATTTGTGATATGTGCATGTACAATGATATAGGGTTCCTCTTTACTCATATGTATTCAGCACACACACACACACACACACACACACAGATGGCCTTATGGAGGCCTGTGCTGATTGGGTTATAGGACAGAGGGAGGACACAGCAGTGGCATGAAACACGCCAAAACAATTTCCCAGACAACTGGCCTTAAACAGCCTGTCAGCTGTCTTCACCTATTAGGATGAGGCGGAGCTGTCAGACTCACTCAGCCCCGGCACCTGCCGCCGATATTCATTTTCACCTCACTGCCACAGCTCCCAGACAAATACTCCGGCTTCTACCACCACTCGTTTTGTGCCACATCACAACAAAAACATCACAGGAGCTCAGGCAGGAAATCACCGTCCTCCGGCCCGAGCCTGGGTGTTTTGGCAGCGGCCGGCCCTGGCAGCGTGTAATCTGTCCCAGCCCAGACTATCTACATCGGTTTGTGCCCGGCTGAGGTGAGGGGTGGCGGGGTGGAGGAGGTGGGGGGGGGGGGGGGGGCATGAGAGTGCTGGCATGGAGCAAAGATGTGGCCTGGTTTGCCTCACAGACGCGTGCGGGGTGAGTTGAACGCCGGGCGGTGAGCGCGCAGGCGCAGGACAACCAACCCAAGGAGCCTGATTGCCGCCTCGTGCCACTCGGAGGTTGTGTCCGTTTCAGCAAAGGGACGATGGGGTTTGGGCGCTGAGAGGCTTCTGCCGCGCCCTCGCCGTTTGTTGGTGGCTTCCTCCAATTGTGTCAAATGTGGCCAGCGAGATCATTTCATGTGGCCCGCGAGAGGTGGAGGGCAAAACGGTCGTCTCAAGATTCAAGTCCGAAGCAAACACTGCCCACGAACCCTAGTGACTTACACGTGTCGCAGTTTATTCAGTGTGTTTCCACGTGTAACATGAATGGAAATGCATATACAATCATTAAAGGTGCAGCATATAAGATTTGGGTCATTTTGTAACTTCTAAGAACAATTATTATTATCATAAAGCAAGGTTCTTATGAATTGGAGGTGTTTTAAATGTATTATTTTGATGAATGAACCCTTTAAAGTGTATTTACATGAGGAGCGGGTCCGCACAACGGGGGCCGCCATGTTTCGACGGTGGCCCAAAGTGGACGTCCTGAACCGTGATGGATGCTACACGCAACTTCACCACTGGATGTCACCAAACCTTACACACAGCACCTTTAAGGTGCTTTGCCAGGCCTCCACTCTTTGTTGGTGGCTCCTCTAATTCCTCATGAGCAGCACAACAAAGGCCTTTACATGAGAACAGTGCTTATGTCTGAGGAGAGTCATCAGACCCCCGAATGCATAATACAAAAGACATTGTGCATCTAAGATGAGTAAAGTGTAATTGTCGAGGAGCGGTCTGCCTTTAAAGCGTATACTTATCCTCCGTGGTCGGCTAACTTCCTTTACGCTCCCCAGACTCCATCATAAATGCACTTAAGAGCCCGACAATAGCCTGTGGAATTGAATGCTGGACAAATATGGTTCAATTTGCTGGAATCGATGGGGAAAGTCAGCAAAGCCCCACACTGACCAAATGAGTTTCAGAGGCTTCCATTTATCTTCAGTACATTTAAATCAACCCAGAAGTGATGGGATGGCAAACTCTCCGATACGTTTTAATTACATCCGATTTTTTTTACGCATGGAAATGTAATTACACTCCACTTGTGTAACTGAGTCTCTGCACAAATATAATGTGCAGAATGAGCTGGTGGTGACACAGAGAGCGTCAGTGTATCTCCTGCTGCTTCCCCCCCCCCCACCCCCCCACCCCCAAAAAAATATCATAATCTACTGAAACCTGAAATATACAAATCAAATAGTAAGTACATTATAACCCCTCAAAGGCCGGGAATATTTGCATAACTCCACTGTATCATTGTGCATAATTAAGGGGCGTGGCCTCTTGAGTGACACCTGGGCCGACCTGGCACCTTCTGTGGATGCTGCGACGGCACCGTGGGCCCACCCCCAGCTCTACCTGTACTCCTCCTCTTTGCCCGTTTTTGGATGAACCAGGAAGTGGGAGGAGTTAGGCATCGGCAACAAATGGACCGCCCACGACGAGCCTCATCAGCACTCAGCAGAAACCCATGGGTGGGGCCACCGACGCTACCTCCACCTAAATATGGAGTCCGTGGTTTTTACCGGTACTTCCTCAGACTATAGAAGTTATAAAATGGTGAATGAACACAAATGAAAAGCCTCTATGTAACATTTGTCTCGTTTAACTTAAACATATCTTGACACGTATCTAATCTATCTTATCATAAACCACTGCTGCCTCAGCTCTCCACCTCGAAATCTGACATCAGCGACTGACATCCCATCACATCGGGCTGAGTGTTTCCCACGTGTCGCAACTCCGACGGCAAAGACGCGTCTTAATTAATCGAGGGCTTCGAAACACCAGCCGAACAACAAGAGAGGCTACAAACAAACAACGAGTCCAATTACAGCGCCGTTAATATGCAGGGCGAGGCAGACCACCGGAGTGGGAGGCGACGGGAGGAGGGGGGGGGGAGGAGGAGCTTTGATCCCCGCTCAGAGATCGGGAAATCAGCGCCACTGCTCAGTTCAGCGGGGATTGGACCAATCCAGCGAAAGAGACGGTTGCGTGGGTAATCAAAGACTGTCTGGATGCTCGGGTCCAAACAAAGTATTCTTCATAATAATCAAAATGGAGGCGCTGCATCGGAGCCCTGAGGCTGGAGCGTTGTGTTTGTTATTATGTGACGCATCACAGGGGCAGGTAGTTTCCCTCCCGCCTCTCTTTTCGTAAAGGGTAACGCCGCACACTTATTGATCCCGCAGCACCTGCCCTTCAACTGGAAACAGCTTCTGGGTAATATCCTCTAACTTTCAAAAGCAGTGTGTGTTGGCCATAACAGGCCGGTGCCGTATCGATCGCTCTGATTGGATTGGAGGGTGGTGACCTGCAGGGATTCGAACAGGAGCGGGATGAGTGTGTTTCCTCGGAGGGAGCGGAGGCAATGACATCATCAGACTGTGGTGTTTGTCGTGTAAATGAAAGAATGAGGAGTTAAAGGTGCAGTGCGTGAGATTTGGTGACATCCAGAGGGGAAGTCGCATGTTGTATCCATCACCTCACCCTCACCCTTCTGCAGGAGAAGCTGCGTTAGACTTCAGTTGTCATTGAAACTCAAAAGATGTTAGAGATGTAAAAACATGGCGGCCCCCATAGAGAGGAGCCTCATGTGAATATACATTAATGTATATAATGGAAAACATCTACGTGATTATAAATGTAAATGACAGTATGAAAATTGTTTTAGAAATGACACAAAAAAATCGGACACACTGCACCTTTAAGTTGCAGGCGGATATTGGGTTATCTTTACGCCGGAGGCCACGACAAACCACGCCACTTATCCCCGACACTAGAAATGAGCAGCCAATGAGTGAGTGGATGAAAACGGCGCCCGGGGGCAACGTCTCACCACCTACTGACACTAACTCCCATTTCATGTGTGTCACTGACACTCGGGGTCTCACATACAGGCGCCTTATGTGCATTCATGTGTGTTCGCCTCTCGTATGTAGGACACACACACACACACACACACACACACACACACTGAGGTTAATAAATATATTCTGTGGCAAACTAATTTAAATCATGAGAAGTTAAGCATGTGTGTGTGTGTGTGTGTGTGTGTGTGTGTGTGTGTGTGTGTGTGTGTGTGTGTGTGTCAGTGTTATCTTTGGCCTCATTAAGAGTGAGTTGATGGGTTGGCAAGGTTAATAGAGATTCATAATCTAAGCACAGCTGCACCCCCCTCGTGCTTTAATAAACCGGCCTCACACTGGTGTGTGTGTGTGTGTGTGTGTGTGTGTGTGTGTGTGTGTGTGTGGGTGTGTCTAATCTCCATGTGTGCACTCATGGTCATGTGTGTTTATCTCTGGTGTTTGTGCGTCTCTGCATGCTCGCTGTAATCTGGTTTAAAGGAAGCGCGCCGCAGACAAACGCATGGTCAATTTCCCCCGCCCCTCCAACCGCTCCCATCATTAGCCTGGGGAGGGGGGGGGGGCTAATCCTTGGTTATAATTCAGAAGATGGCCCCTGCCGGTGGGGGGCCCCGCAAATAAGTCCCATGAATCACAGAGTGGAGCGGAGACTGAGTCGAGACCCCGCGTGGATGGCCATTTTCCTCATCTGCAAGGACCAAAGACCTCCATGTTAGTTGATGGCTTGTGAGGAAGTGATGAAAAGGGCATTTGTACACACACACACACACACACACACACACACACACACACACACACACACACACACGCACGCACACAACATAACACACTTCATGCTCTGAATACTGAGCGATGGTGAAATACCAAAGGAGGGCGGAGGGCAGAGCGGCGGGGGGATCCGTGTTGGCGTGTGTTGAATTCAGCGGATTATTTTATTGGAGCGTAGAGATTTACTTCTCTCACACTTCAGAGCATTTGGACAAATTAAGGATCAAAGCGAATCATCGGAACGGAAAAGAAAACCATCCTGCCTTAATCATGTGCTGTTGTTCTTCGGCGACACCCGGCTCCCTGTAATCCATTAGCGCATCATGTCGCTGAGTCACCTGACAGCAGGTTCACACTCTCCGGTTGGGATGAGATCAGGGAGTGGGGGGGGGGGGGGGGGGGGGGAACCCCCGGGTGGGGGGGGGGGGGGGGGGGGGGGGGAGAATCCCCGTGTTAGGAACAAGATTAGCAGCCCTGGGTCTGATATGAGATTATCGCAGCTCTCTATCAGTCAGTGGATTAGATCTCGCACCGGGGATTAATCCACAACTATCTGATATGACTGGATTATCATTATCACATGACAGGTGTTTTACCATTAAACAGATGCATTTCAGGTTACACAGCAGATAACACGGAGCAGAGTGTAAAAAACGGGTATCAATGAACTGATTCTGTGTGAAGAAGCTGCAGTTCACAGGGTGGCCACTAGAGGCTGGCTCCAAAAGCCAGTCAATCCCCATAGACTGCCATGTTAAAAAGGTCAACTTTAGAGGTGAATGAAACGTGTTTAAAGCCTGCTACATGTACAATTCTGGTCTCAATCAGTCACACTGGTTACCACGACAACAGTACCCCAGTGGATTTTGGTCTAATTGGCTTATTTTATTGGACTGAGGTTCGAAATGAAGGGGCGTGGCCTCTTAAGTGACACCTGGGCCGACCTGGCGCGTTCCGTGGATGCGGTGACGGCACCGTGGGCCCACCCCCAGCTCTACCTGTGCTCCGCC
The DNA here is from genome assembly GCA_016785325.1 of Chascanopsetta lugubris. Classification (NCBI taxonomy): domain Eukaryota; kingdom Metazoa; phylum Chordata; class Actinopteri; order Pleuronectiformes; family Bothidae; genus Chascanopsetta; species Chascanopsetta lugubris. Next base: position 19,848 of record JAFBJT010006409.1, read on the forward strand.
TCTTTGCACGTTTTTGGATGAACCAGGAAGTGGGAGGAGTTAGGGGAGTGAACCGCCCAATATGAGCCTCATTAGCCCTCTGCAGAAACCTATGACATCACAGATGCTACCTCCACATATATATAGAGAGAGAGTCTATGGAGCAATTAACATTGACGTTTGAGATGAATAAATACAATACGAAAGACGGGTATTCACAATACACATTTAAAAACATTAGTTACATCTGAATGGAAATTTCCACATCCAGCATCATGCGGAACTGAGCTGCGAGGTCACTCTCGGTATTTGCCCCACATGTGGGTAAATGACACATGTCCTGTCATAAAAGTATCAATCAGTATCATTGTTTTTTAAAATCTCTTTCCCACGTATTCCGTTTTTTTGTCAAATCCTCTCCCAACAGCACCAGAGGAAATTCGACGCCCATTGAACTGTTTTGTTCTTTGTTCCTTTCACAGCACTTTGGGACCAACGGGCTTCCGTAGTTTTAGTATAGCTTTGTTCCGCGTGGAGTCACTGTGATTCATGACCTGCGTGTTCAAATATTCAGATTTTCTTTTCTTTTTGGTGTGAAATACATAAGAACCTTCAACCATCTGAAGCGCTCCTTCGCTCTCCTCCCGTTTCATCACGAGTCTTTCTGTGTTGCGCGGATCAAACGTTGCACCTCAGCCTTCGCTGCTCACAGAGGATGAGTGGGAGTGGGGATGTGTGCGCTCACTGGGATACAAATCAATCAATTGAAAAGGGTCAAATAAAAAAAAGATGACTCCTCACCGCCTGAGTCAGTCATGGCTTGAATTGGGAAATCCTCCTCTGGTTTAAGTGAAGGTCACATCAGGCACCACTCCACATTAGAACCACTACATGTGCTGCACCGTTTGACATGGAATCAGGCCGCTGAGGGTGCTGCAGACGCTGTTATTGCATCATGGTACTTGCGCTGTTTGCATGACTGCATCAATCGTCTTTACTCGGGCAGGTCAACGCGATGTATTCTCATTGGTCGGTCTGTTTACATCGCTCCACTGGCATATACAGTGCATGGCTACATCTACTGTAACTGCTGCATTGCACCTTTAATGGAAACTGGAGAACTAAGCTGAAGAACTCATTCTTATTGGCTATTAGTGAGAATAGAACAGAACAGAACTATTTATGTCTCCCACGACGAGGAAATGTACATGTTGGCCTGATTGATTGATTGATTGGTATTGTTACTCTAGGTTCAATGTGCCGCAGAACTGAGTGTGTGATCAACGTCAAAATCATCATTTCTGCTCGAACAACGAGATTCAAAGTCCAAGAAAGTGGTTTGAAGCCAAATCCCAGCGACTGCAACTGAAACTGTGCCTGGCTCGTCTTCATCTGCTTTGAACATGTCCTCATCTCCTCTGTCGCTGGGTCCAGCGTCTTTCCAGACAAACACCGTCCCTTTAAGAGAGCAGACTCTCCACATACGAATTCCCAGACAGGCTCGTTTTCGATTGTCATTTTTCAACAGATGGTCAGTTTAGCAGCGGGAACTGGCATTGAAATCGCCAAGAGTGAGAATAAAGCGCAGCAAAACAAAACAATAACATCAGAGGAAAAACACAATCAGGTTTTCGCCAATTACTGCTGGGAGTGTGTGTGTGTGTGTGTGTAAGACGGCAACTGTAGGAACACAGGAAGCGGTAAACACACAGGAAGCTGAGTGACTGTGGGTGTCAGGTGATATTAGCGGAACAAGCTGTAATGAGTGAGTTATCCTGCACCTGCAGACGACTCCGGAGACGGCGGTCGAGTCATTAGCGAGCGGCGTTTTCCCCCAAAAATCCTCAAAACTCGCGCGTCCTCGGGCTTAATCCTCCGAAGTTTGAACTTTGGAGGATTAAACGCCACAATAGCAACGCGACGCGATAAGCGGCAAATTAGCACAACATTAACGCCGGGTCGTTACTGCGGCGGAGGGAAGTGGCCCGCCGCTCAGCCCCATCGCCGCCGTATGAGGAGGTATTTACAGTGTAATGCTAACTGACATATAGAGGTCTCCGGAGCAATAGTTAGCTGCAGACTGGGGAGGATTAACTCCGCTCTCTTACTCACGCAAATATCCCTCGCTCTCTTTCATTAAGTGAATAAACCGTCCCTTCACTCAGCGGCGTGGACAGATAAAAAAAAAAAGAGCGGCGGTGGCGAAGGTTTTCTGACACGACACTAAAGGAGGCGGAAACTTGTTTGGAGGAGGGTTGGGGGGGGAGGCAAAGCAGTAAGATTCAAACTTTAATTTTCATAATGGTGGGATTAGGCTAATCCTGAAGGCAGAGAGAGAGAGAGAGGGAGAGAGAGAGAGAGAGGGAGAGAGAGAGAGAGAAGAGAGAGAGAGAGAGAGAGAGAGAGGGAGAGGATCTGACGACCGCTTAATGTGACTCAGCAGGAATTAGGATGTTAAACATTTCAAGTGGTTGTCGGGGCTCATGGAGGAAAACACCAGAGGAAAGTTTACAGTAAGGCCCAAAGCAGGGTCACGGCACACACACACACTACAAACACACACACACACACACACTCACACACACATATGAGTATTGAACAGTCTGTGCACTATCTGATGATACACTAGCAGAATGTGGGGCATCAGTGTTGGGGCCAGTGACACTGCATCAGTGATACACACACAGCGACTTTGAATACAGAATGCCTTTGAGTTTCTCACTCGCCCCCTGGTGGCGAGCCCTAGTATTGCTGCCAAACCCTCCTTCCTGCGTGTTAGCAGTAAAGATGTGGACCAAATGACAATGTCAGAGTAAACTTCTCAAATCGAGATCTATATCTTGAATACTTAAGTTTGTGTCTTCATGTCATACACAGAAAATATATATATATACATATATATATATATATATATATATATATATATATATATATACATGCACTACCCAGATGGTTGACGGTTCAATCCTTTGTCACGTCTACCTTAAGAGTGACTCGGCACATTTCACAGAGGAGGTAGAAGCAGGAGGTGAAATGACTGGGAAAGAATGATTACAAAAAAATGAATTCCACAGCTTTGGCAGCACACAATGAGGCGCTAATTAAAACACTAAACGTCTGTTTGTATGCAAATATGCTTACAAGCGCGCACACACACACACACACACACACACACACACACGCACGCCTCCACACAACAGAGGATGATTTAGCCAGGTTGTCATTAAAAAGGAATTCATAAGGAAACACAGCCAGGAACGTCTTCATCCCTCTGACGAATGGAATCCTGCTGAGGTGATTGAGACGCGTGGACCACACGACTCCAGCCTGGAGACCGGAAACTCTCATGTTTCCCTCAACTACTGTCTTTTACTACCGGGAAGAAATGTTGTCGAGAGAATTCTCATTGTATTTCTGATTTGCTTGTTTTGTATGTATGAGTTGGGCTGAAGCAGATGTTCTCCATCACTGGTCTATACACTCTGAGTGTGTGTGTGTGTGTGTGTGTGTATGTGTGTGTGTGTGTGTGTGGATGGATTCTGATGAGGTGACTGAGGACAAATGTAATAGAGAGAATCACTGTAAGGATGTGGAGACACAGTGGGATGATGTATTTTGCTGAGTCATGACCCCGACTGAGTTTTTTTCGACCTGTGCGACGGCTCTGACTGTGAATCATAGACGAGGCCGTGACTCCGTATACATTCATAACAGGAGTTTATCAGTGAGAGAGCACAGAAAAAAACTTGAAGCCACGCCCACCACATTCCATGTCCTCCAACCAGAGGGTCAGGGGTTCGATTCCCATTGCAAATGGCATGCACAGGATGAGCGTTAGTGTGGCTGCGCGAGTGTAAACTATACTGCTGAGGGGTGTTCGAGACCCGATGAAGCGCGGTACAGTCTTTCCAGACCATTTCCAGACCATAATACTACAAGTGTCCTGTACGCTCTGCCATTTAAAGCTGCTTGTTCCTGCCTTTGCACAACAGTGCAGCAGGAGGACTGAAGGGTGCTGTTGGGTCCTGGTGGGGGTTTGTCCTCTAATGAGTCGCGTCCCGGTTATGTAACCCGCTCGTTTCACTGCCGGTGCATTGAGATGTTACATCACGCCATCACACCCCCCCCCCCGCCCCCCTTCAGTTATTCTGGGCCATAAAACAACATCACACTAATGTGTCATCATCATCATCATCATCATCATCATCATCATCATCTCGAGCGAGTATGATATGTTTCTCCTTCATTATCTATGGATGCATGTTCATATATTCGGAGGAACAGTGGGTGCGAGCGGATGTCGCCCTCACGAGTTACGGGGGGGGGGGGGGGGGGGGGGGGGGGGGGGGGGGGGGGGGGGGGGGGCTCTGACAGCCTGTGTGGGGGTTGACTTCCCTCCCTGCTGCAGAGGAGCATCTCTGCGATGGAAGCTGAGGAACCTCAGCAGCCCCCACAGTCACGCTAACAATTCATCCTCATTTAGCTAATGAACATCCTCCCACACTCCCCCCCCCCCCCCCCCCCCCCACCCCCCCCCCCACCCCCCCCCCCCCCCCCCCC
>JAFBJT010006409.1:30184-43626 GCA_016785325.1 Chascanopsetta lugubris
CCACCCATCACCTTCCTCCTCGGCCGCGATGCAAATGCAAAGCATGATGCGCGGCGCACAGCCGCCTGACAATGGCCCCCCTTCATCGGCTCATGCCACTCCTAACTAACCCTTTCCATATGACCCCACTCAGGAATCCACAGTGGCACAGGGCTCGAACCGCCGGACCACCGCGCCACAAAGAGCCCCATGCACGTCCCGCGGGTCGCAGCGTGGACTGGCTTACATTAAAAAAAAAAATAAAGAAATAGAGAAAAAAAAGGAAAAGACTAAAATACCTTCGATAAATGCTGACACAGCAGAGTGGCTGATTCGACAGTTGTAAATTATTTGGAGCCCTGAAATGTGGGAGTTGCTGTATTTGCCGACTCAGCGCCAGAGCTGGTGAGCGCGTCGGGGGCGTGGCTTTGTGTAAACACGGTACATTATGCGGCCAAACTGTAAAAACATCAGGGAGCTACTAACGAGGCCCGAGATGTGAGTTTTCGTCCACGCGGCTCGGCCTCTCCAGGAAACGCTAAAGTTAAAGGGACAGTCCGACAATTACTCCGGTTCACGAGTATCCGATATTTGAGGAGTTCATTTGTAATATTAGGATCTTTTCACGGTTTCTCCTTTTTTGTTCAATATGCAAACTTTGTTTTCGTCAGCACTCGGCAAATATCAAGAGTTTGTCATGGTATTCTGTTCGTTGAATTTGGATTTGAATCCTAAAGTCCGATGTTCAATAAAAAATGATAATATGTGCAATTGATAAACAATTTATTTTCCATCAAAAGAAAATCATTTCAAAAAATCTAAACGAAGCATTAAAAACCTCGTACTGCCACTCACAGTTTGTACCCAACCAACCAAACTCTGGGGATAAACACTTCAATCAGTGTCTGTTTAAAGGTGCAGAACCAAAGTTTGAACAAAAATCATTTCAATTTCTATCCCGACAGAGAGTGAATCTAAGAAAATGCCATGTTGCACCACCATGTTTTCACCTGCTGAGTAAAACTGAAGGGTGAAACATGCAACCTCACCACTTGATGTCACCAAATCCTACACACTTTCCTTTATCTTGCGCTTTTATATCTGTCTCTCCCTGAAGGTTTTACCTCTTTGAATGATGACGTCGTTTCTCGAAACCTTGAACGATGCCGTCACACACCTGAGCCAAACTCGGCGTCATCACGCGCATCCGTCTGTAAATAAAGAAGAAAATAGTTAGATTCCTTAGAATTTCAAAATAAAAGCAGCATTCCAGTGTCGCCACGACAACAAAACAGTGCATCTCATGTTCATTCCTCATTTTCACCTCTTTCATCCCGACGTCCTCCTGGGCTGGTCTGCAGCCTGCATGTGTTCCATCCTCCTCTCATCCCTCTTTATCTCTTTCATTTCCCCTTCGTCTCCCACAGCTCCGTCTGACCTCGCTCCCCTGTTTTCCTTTCTGCTCGTCCAGTCTGTCGCACACGTCGGGAAACAGAAAGTCTGACTCTCTGACTCTTACACCACTGACACTTTCACCAAATCATCTGATAATCGTCACCTAAATTCAAGTTTAAATTGGACCCAAACATGATCTTATCCAAATTATAATCCAAACTATAATCCAAACATAACCTCACCTATTTTAAGTTTAAACTCAATATGATGAATTCTGTATCACCTCAACCTAATCACACTTTAGCCTAAACATAATCTAAACTTAACCATAACCTATCCTATATTTAAACTAAATATAGTCTTAATCTAACCTGAATTTAATCTAAATGTAGATTCACCCTTATCTCATAACCCAGACCGTATTTGAACTCATCCTGAATTTGACATAAACAAAACCTCAATTTCTGAAACTAACCAAAAACTGTATTTAAACCTAACCCTAACCTAACTTAATCCCACTTTAAAATAATCTCAAACGAATCTAAATAAACAATATTAATCAGTTAGTTTAAACTTTTAATACAACGGGGTTGATCAAAACGAATCTCTCTCTCACACGCACGCGCACACGCACGCGCTCAGTGCAAACTTCCCAGCAGCACTCTGACTCTTCTAACCACACCCAGCAGCTCCAGCTCAGTCGCGCCTCTCGCGCGCTCCCGACGCCGTGCGGGAACGCGCACCTCCCTCTCTTCTCTTTTTTCACCTCAGTCCGCGCTGGTGCAAGTTCTCCTGCTGCCGCTTCGTCACGTTTGGAGGCGAAAACCTTCCCATCTCTCTCTCTCTCTCTCTCTCTCTCTCTCTCTCTCTCTCACACACACACACACACACACACTTTAACTCCCACATCTGTCTGTATTTTTAAACCATCATCAACTTTCCCACGGACACGCGCGGACACATCTGGACGCACGCAGCTTCTCCCTCTGGTGAGTAAACAGTGTTTTCCTACTTTGCATATGTTTTGACCGGGAGCTCATTCGAACGCTGCGAAATGCCCCTTTAATCCCGTTTTTAATCCCATCATCCACTTCAAGTGCATCTCAAACACAGTGGATCTACTTGATCCCAGCGGATCGTTATTATTCCATCACCTCGTCATTTTAACCGTTTTGACGCCGGTGTCATCGGCTGATGTTGAACGAGAGTTTTTCTGTGTAGATAATAAAAGAATAAACGTGGTTGAAAGGAGCTGCTGCTGCTGCTGCTGCTGCTGCTGCTGCTGCTGCTGCTGCTGCTGCTGCTGCTGCTGCTGCTGCTGCTGCTGCTGAGAGTATTTTTACTCACATCATAACTCACTCCAACTTCCAGGCGCTGGAAATGAAAGGGGCGTTGTCAGTCATCAGTGTGAGTATGTGTGTGTGTGTGTGTGTGTGTGTGTGTGTGTGTGTGTGTGTGTGTACACCGAATAGAAGTGTTCTGTATCGTAGGAAAGTTCTTATTATTGTTGTTGTTGAGCAGCACAGTGAAAGTTTCCACGTCTCCCGGATTCCTCATTCGACTTTCCACCTCCTCTCTCCCACTTTGCCCGCGTCCATATGGCAACAGCAGGTCACGTGTTGCCCCTTTATTCATCTTCTGCTCAGGCCGTTGGACACCGCAGCCCCTGAAAACCCACGGCGGCTCTGGGTTTGCTGCTGCACGTGAACAGCGCGGTGATCAAGTCATTCGGCCTGATCGTCAGAGTGAGTGCGAGTTTAAAAGCTGACTCGGCAAAAGTCACATTCTCTTTCCTTCACAGAACCTGAATGGTTTAAGTTTTGATTGTCATTCTGGAAACCATTGTTACATGGCCTGAATTGTTCAGGCCTTGATGAGACAGTGTGTGTGTGTGTGTGTGTGTGGGGGGGGGGGGGGGGGCGGCGGCCGGGGGGGGGGGGGGGGTTGAAGCCTCCACTCCTATGGTGCGCCCCCTTGTGGTGAATGAGGCCTTGGCTACAAGGATTTGGGAATAGAGGGGGTGGTGGTGGATTTGGCACCGAGTCAAGGAACTCTCTCCTTTTCCATGATACTTAACCAGATGAAAGGAAACCGAATCACATATAAACTTACTATAAACAACTCAAAAGACGACTTAAATCGATAAATACATCATGGAAACAACCGTTTGTATATTCAGGTGATACGTCATAAAAAAACAGAAGTATAATCTATATTATACAAATAGGCCAAGCGCCTCAGGTGGCCAATCTGTGAACTGCACGTTTTTCCATTTCACTATTGGCCTCCTCCGTCTGCCCTGGAGGTTTAAAACAGACTTTAAATGAATAGCATGAGCTCCACTCGTCATATGACATTTGGACAATTGATAAACGAATGAACCGCAACATGAATGAATGAATGAATGAATGAATAAAAGAGTCTGCGAAGGATCCACATTTCACAGCCAGTCTGAGTGGCAGGGCTAATTTCAGAGTATTGTCAGTTTTGCCACTGGAGGAGTAAAAAAAAAAAAAAAAACGATGTTGGAGAGGAGCAGGATTGGAGGCGGAGCTTAAGGGCTGTGACAGACGTTAGAGAGGAAGTGTGAAGTGGCTGATGGCGGAGAGAAGAAGAGGAGGAGAGGATGGAGAGGTTTCCTCACTCAGGTGTTCTCTGCCACGTGGGAAACGTACGTCCGCAATGTTGGGAATTTAAAGGCACAGTGCGCAGAAGCGAGTGACAACCAGTGGTGAGGCCCTTTTCCTTCCCAACTTATATCGGAGCCAACTAAAAGCAGCCACCCTGAAGCTGTTTTTTCTGTATTATGGTTTTTTTTTTAAACGTGGTGGTCCAACATGGCCGCCTCCGCAGAGAGGGCCCACGTCTGACGTAAACATACAGGGCTCATTCAGATGACTGTGCTGTCATGGGGGACGACCTTAGTATGATGCCTCTCAATCCTTCACACTGCACCTTTAACTGGCCCAGCATGCGACTGGCGGTGGAGGTCAAACAGAAACTCCTGTCACGGAGGTGGGAGGGGCAGAACCTCCTGTCACGGAGGTGGGAGGGGCAGAAACTCCTGTCACGGAGGTGGGAGGGGCAGAGACAGTGTGTGAGGATAATCAACCAGAGGTCATGACCTTCAGTCTGTTGTAAACTCCTGTCACTGCTCTTATATTCTCTATGAGGCTGATGAGTTGTGTTTATACCAATTTTATGTGTGTGTGTGTGTGTGTGTGTGTGTGTGTGTGTGTGTGTGTGTGTGTGTGTGTGTGTGAGTGTTTCTCCCGAAACGAACTGTCTGTTTAGTCTCTGGCTTCATTCCAGGGGAAGACTCTCCTTTTGTGTTTCCTCTAAAAATAAACCAGCGCTCGGCCGCTGTTGTTGTGTACACACACATTTGCAAACACCATAATTGCAGCTGAGATGTTGTGTAAGGCCGAGCCTGGGAACACACACGGCAACACTGGGGTGGGTGGGTGGGGGGATGGCAAGGGGGGGGCACTGAGAATTCCAGCCTGTAGGGGGCAGTATACTTGGTTTCGTTTCCTGTGGCGATGAGCGGACTCCGTGTCCATCGCTCGGCCTCATTTCAGGTCGAAGTTTCGAAGACTTCCAGGTTTAGCTCCGGGTCCTGCGGCCCATCGAGCACGCTCAGTAGGCGCGCTCCCATAATGCACTGGGGCTACGAGAACAAGCGCTAGGGGAAATTCATCTTGAACGCCAGGGTCGTACTAAAAGTATGACATCACATGTCCCATCTATTGGCGTCCAACAAGTATTTTCAAAGTAAAAGTTGAGTGTATTTGAACTGTGTTACCTTTTAAGTGTCCACTGAGCTCCGTCCGGCCTTTTGTCTTTCTCTGTGGAGGAGGACAGGGAGACAGGATGGGGAGAAGAAGACAGACAGAGAGAGAGGGAGAGAGAGAGGGAAAGAGAGGGGGGGAGAGAGAGAGAGAGAGAGAGAGAGAGAGAGAGAGAGAGAGAGAGAGAGAGAGAGAGATGGAGAGACTCAGACGCAGAGGCCCAGTTAAGTCTGTGGCTTTGTGTTTTATGAAAAGAGCAAAAAGAGGATGTTAAAAGTCAGCATTTTCCACCAGGCCAGGGAATCCGTCCGTCAGCACACACACACACACACACACACACACACACACACACACACACACACACACACACACACACACACACACACACACACACAGACTCCGAGTCCCCCCAGCCTCCTATTATAAGGCTGAGTGGAGCGGAGGAATGGCAGCGTTTGGGCCTGTTTGTCAGAGACTGTCAGACTTTATCAACTTACCTGAGTGATTATACATTAAAGGTGCAGTGTGTAAGATTTAGTGACATCTACTGGTGAAGCAGGAGAACCTGTGGTATAGCCATCGGTTGTTGGCCACTCTGGGCTATTGAAAAAACATGGCGGCCCCCGTAGGGTGGACCCGCTCCTGATGCAAATAGACGTTAAAGGGCTCGTTGGAGGGTGATGTCAAAAGCGATGTCCGTGTATAACTGTGTTGTAATTCTGTTTCAATAGACAGCAGTGACAAACACGGGCCGAAATCGTACACACTGCACCTTTAAGAGGACACACCTCTCCAGAGTCAGACAGAATAGGGAAAACAGAGGAGGCTCCATCAACCCACAGACCCTGAAATCAGATCCAAACGCACTCTGGACGAACGGCTCCACAAACATTTTCCCCTCCAAAATAAAAGCGACTATTTAAAAACACCTCTTCCCCCATTGACACGGAGAGATTTGTCCTTGCTGGTCTCGGATCAGTGCATCAGCTGCGACACATGGACGGACTGGAGCTGCAGGAGGACATGCATTCTCTGCTGATTGGGCGGAATGGCCCTTTAGAGTCCGCACTTGTCAGTTATGATGGATGCGGCATGACGACCTGTGAAATATCAATGTTATGAATTCCAGACGAGCGGCACTAATATGTGCAGCCTGCATGAACGTGTGTGTGTGTGTGCGTGTGTGTGTGTGTGTGTGTGTGTGCGTGTGCGTGTGTGTGTGTGTGCAGCTGTTGCCCGGTGTCAGAGGTGAGTGTCAGTTGCTCTCACACTTTTGCGATCCCCCCAGCGACAGAAGCCTCGGTAAGGTAACACCGTTCCCATGGGTTCGAGGCCCCGCACATGTGGGTCAATGTGTCTCCGTTGGGTCCTTTAAGGAGGGGGCGAGCGAGCGAGAGAGAGAGAGAAAGAGAGAGAGAGAGAGGGAGGGAGGGAGGGTTACAACTGAAACACCTACAAACGTATACAATGAACTATACATAACAGCCCTTTATGTTCGTGGTCGTTAACTCCAGTCTCTCATTTCTTGTGGGCGATACATTCGTGGGTGTGTGTGTTGGTGTGTGTGTGTGTGTGTGTGTGTGTGTGTGTGTGTGTGCATTTACACATGCCTGATTTTGTTTTTCTCTCTTCCCTCCATTTCCCTCCAATGAGGTTCCTCTCCTTCGTTCCTCCACCCTTTCCTCCCTCTCTCTCTCTCTCAGTGGATTGTGTGTGTGTGTGTGTGTGTGTGTGTGTGTGTGTGTGTGTGTGTGAGTACATAGTATTTACATATAGTCTCCAGAGTTGATGACCACTCAACCCACTATCTTCACTGTGCAGTTTTGGCATTCACCCATTCACACGCACCTCGATACCCGTGTTCAGTGCCTTGCCCAAGGGCGAGAAACCGGTGGCATCAAACCAACAACCCTCCAACAGTTTCCACACCAACATGTGCGGCTCCTGTTCTGCCAACTCATGGTCTAATTCACTTTCTCTCCCCTGAGGTTCATGACGAGTAACGTGTTTACCTGCTGAACCCTAACAGCCGTGTCTAATGAATCCCAGTGGTCCTCCCACTATGCCCCGCCCCCTTCCTGCTCCCGGCTCAGACAGGGAGGGCCTGTCCTGTGGGCGACGCCCCTGCGGCCACAACATGCTCCCCTCTCAAAAACCGTGGCCTGCTTCCTGTCGGCGGCCAGAGACTGTTTTTACTGTGACTCCACTTTGGCACTGAGGGCTAATTCCTCTGCTGTCTGGCTCCGTGTGTGTGTGTGTGTGTGTGTGTGTGTGTGTGTGTGTGTGTGTGTGTGTGCGCACGCACATGTGCTTTTAAACATGTGCCTGCTTTCTCTCTGGATTTTCAGCTGGTTAACAATCCCATGTGTGCACACACACGTGTAGTTTTATATGTGTTATCCCCATGAGGTGGTGGGGCAGAGTGTCATGTAAACAGTGTAAACAGGGTAAACAGTGTAAACAGGGTAAACAGTGGGGCAGATGGCTGGTGGCAGATATTTACTATTTTGATCATTTTTCTGTGTTTTATTTCAAGCATCACAAATAAATGTAAATATTTATTTCAATTGAATTTTTTTAAAGGTGCAGTGTGTACAATTTCAGCCATTTGTATAAAGCCAATGTATATTTACATGAGGAGCAGGTCGTCTCTGCAGGGACCGCCATGTTTTTACAGTAGCCCAGAGTGGACGCACTGCACCTTTAAAGGTGCAGTGCATAAGATTCATCACCTACATCTTCAGTCGGAGTTTGTGATACGGTCAATTCTATTGGTTCCAAACATCTGTCATTAATGAGCAGTAATTGGTATCTGTATCACTCCAAGTGGTGAATTAGGGAATTAACACCTGATGCTCACCCCTCCGTCAGAGGTGACACCTGCTCTGTGGATCCAGGCTCCTCCCCCTCCTCCCCCTCCTCCCCCTCCTCCCCCCCCTCCTCCTCCTGTGTTTTCAGTTGATTGTTTGTTTCCCTGCCTCTGTCACGTTGCTATGCTCCAAGAACACTCTGCTCATCTGGACGTGTAAACACTTCGCACGTTGGCACTGTCAACACGGATTAAGACTTGAAATCACTGCAGAGCACACACCACACTCCCATCCACTGGAACAGATCACTCACACACACACACACACACACACACACACACACACACTCACACACACACACACACACACACACACACATGCTCACACATCTCAGGACCCTTTCACTTTGTTTGTGGTAAAGCTCTGAGAGCTGCAGATATTTCTGGCTGCCTCTCATAGGAAGGTTACGTTACGTTGATGATTGTTTACCGAGGCTATAGATTGTTGTTATTGTTCGGTAAAGACATTCATAGCCGGATATCTACCATGTTTACAGTTGTGTGTTGCCGTTGTGAACATGATATCTGCAAAATGCTTCGAGGGAATTTCTTTAAATTCGGGTCGGATGTGAAGTTGGACTCAGGGATGAGCTGATTAGGATTTTATGATCAGAGGTCAAAGGTCAAGGCTGCGGCGACCTTGTTGTTCTATGTGAGCGTGAGGTATCTGGACTCAAATCCGACAATCACACATTATGTAATGACAATAGTTTCAAGCTTAGCGAAAGGTGTTGACTTTGATTTTGAGGCTTGGGGGTCAAAGGTCACGGCATGGTGACCTCATCAAGTCTGTTTGTGGAATGGTGAACATGAGGACGGCCTTTAGAGAGCTTCATCCAGTTCTGAGCAGCTGTCACTTGGACTTGAACCGATTGGATCATGGTGGTGGGAGGTCAAAGGTCACGATGACCTCATACTATAAACCTACAAATAGACACATTCACCTCATTTACAATGATATATTTTGTGTCTCCTCCAACAGGTTCCTTCCATGTGAGAGACCCCGCCCCCTCCCACCCCCCCTCACCACTGCATAAAGACAACTCTTCATCACTCAGTGAGAAACTCACCGGCCTGATCCACGGGCAGGAAGCCGCCATGTTGATCATCTTAGCCTTCATCATCCTCTTCCATTTGGCGGCAGCCATCTTGGTTTTTGTCGCAACCATTCACAATGTGAGTATAAACCGGGCAGGGTTGAAAGTGCGATTGCGCGCCTTCCTTTGGGGGCTGTCATGAATTGAGGTGTTTGTCATTGAAGGCGTGGTGGGTGGTGTCGCCACCCGGCCGTGACGTCATCTACACCGACCTCTGGTACTCGTGTAACGCCACCTGCTTCCCCGTGGAGAACAGCCATAAGAATGAAGCAGGTAAGGACTCGACTATTTCTGTGTGTGTGTGTGTGTGTGTGTGTGTGTGTGTGTGTCTCACCTCGTTCCTCCTCTCTCTGTCCTCAGCGTACCTCCAGTCCGTCCAGGCCACCATGATCCTGGCCTCCATTTTATGCTGCGTCAGCTTCTTCGTCTTCATCCTTCAGCTTTTCAGGATCAAACAGGGAGAGAGGTTCATCTTCACCGCTGTCATCCAGCTGCTGGCCTGTGAGTCTCACACACACACACACACACACACACACACACACACACACACACACACACACAGAGACACACACTCAGTTTGTAATGACTTTCTGCTGAGTGCTCATGAGTAGGTGATGCCTAACTCCTCCTACTTCCTGGTTAACCCTAAAAAGGGCAAAGGGGGCGGAGCACAGGTAGAGCTGGGGGCGTGTAGTGCCAGGTCGGCCCAGGTGTCACTCAAGAGGCCACGCCCCTTAATTATGCACAATTTCAAACCTCGATCAAATGAAAAGTAGCCAGCCCTATTGTTTCCATTTGAAATCAAACAACATTTTGCAGCAAGGGGGCGCTCTTCATCTCAGAACACCAATTTTAGGAGGCTGTTGCTCCCCCTGCGAAGTGACATGGCGTGAAAACATAAGAGACTTGCTTCACCTGCTGTATATGTTACAAAAAAAAGGGCGAACGCTTTCCCGTCCGTCTGCTTTGGCGAGCGTGACTGCAACATCCGTACTTAGACAGTGTATTTCAAAATGTGGCCTCCCTCCCTCCCTCAGCTCTATGCGTGATGATCGCTGCCTCCATCTACACGGCCGAGAAGAACAGCTTCCACGTGCCGAGCCTCCAGGACGGCTCCTACGGCTCCTCCTACATCCTGGCCTGGATCAGCTTCCCCATGACCCTCATCAGCGGCCTCATGTACCTCGTGCTCAGGAAGCGCAAATAGTGTACGGGAACGGGAGGGGAGGGGAGGGGTGGGGTGGGGGGGGGGCGGGGGGGGTGGCGGGGAGGGGCGGGGCGGGGGGCAGGGGGGCAGGTGGTGGTGGGGGCGGGGGGGTTCGGGTTCCAATATTCAAATGTGTAAACAACAGGAACACTTGGACACGCATTCATCAAAGACGACATGTACTTTGTTCTGCCTCAGTCTGCAAACGCTTTCTCTGTTTAACGCCTTTCGTCTGGAGCAAATATGCCGAGTGATCCATTTCTAATTGACTGGAAAGTGCAGAACCGGTTTGTCCACTTTACAAACAGTCCCAGGCCCTTTCCCTTTCTGATCGTGTTCACACTGACTGCGCTGAAGCCTCATTAAGAGGCAGAGGGCGTGTGTATTCGCTGTCCGACCTGGTGACACAGACACTATTCGTGAAGTCCAAAGCAAAACCCTTCCACACTGATCACAAGCGCAAACGCTCTTGTTCCCCTGACGTTCATCAGTCGATGGTGTATTTGCATCGAGCTGAGCTCTGAGCTCCTCCGTGCAAATGCGCACGCCCTCGCTCAGCGATTGAATGTACTGCACGGGACACGACCGGCAGAGATTTCAGCTGAGTCAGCGTTTGGCCAGACAGGGGCTGTGTCTCAGTCGCGGTGCTGCACACTTCGAAGGACCCTTCCAAAGGACTTTGCTGTCTGCCATATCCCGGAATGCACTGCACCCCACTCTGCAGGGTAAAACCAAAAAAAAAACAAAAAAAAGGAGAAGAAAAAAAAAAAGATGGCGTCCACGAGTGAAGAGAAAATTGCAAAATTGGAGATTGATCGATTGAAATGTTGTTTTATGGCATCGGAACACTAAGAACTTGTTTTTTTTTTTTTTGTGAACTTAAGTGTTACTTAACTTAGGGTCCCGTTCTACAGCTGCTGCCGAGTGCGGGACATTTATTGACGGTCCCTAAGAGGAGGTTCCCCTCCTAAGGTGCAGCACCTGAACTGAGACACAGCTTGAGAGCATGGATACAGCTTTTTGATGGGGGCAGACAAAACACAACACAACACTTGCCGGGTATGAGTCTGGCTCCGTGAGTTGCTGGATGATCTGCTTGATTATTTTTTATTTACACGTCTGAAATGTGCTCTGAACCCTAATCCCAACCCTCAGTAATCCACGAATGAACATCTTGCTTGGGTCCAGGCTCAATGATCAAAATCATGCCTGCCAGCATCAAAGTTCGTAGTTGTTCTTTTTTTTCCTCTAATTTTTTGGATGATACTTTGAAATTCAATTCGTTTTTGGAGGTCAGCTTTGATAGCTCTTCATTTTTAAGCACATGACTTAAAATTGAGGAAAACACCAGCGTGGGTTGGGTTCAGACCCCGAACAACAGAACGTCAGCAGGGCTCCATTAGGACCTGATGTGACCTTTCACATCACTATGTCTTTAAAATGTCCCATCATGAAGATTAGAGTCCAAAGAAGAAGAATCAAAGAAGAAGAAAAGGGGGAGGTCTTCCTCACAGGGACACGCCCCCTGGACTTTCCATACAGGGTCCATGCATTTTTCATTGTGAAGCTTTCGGCAACAGAATCTATTTTGTACATAACTTGTTGTTGCTGTGTTTGTATAGTTCAGGTATTTGCCAAAAACACTATTTGTAAGACTGAACTGTAGCCTTTTTAATGTGTGTATTCATGAAAACCCCATGTTAGCCGTAGTGTTTAGGACGGGTAGGTGAGGTAGAATTTGTAGGATTTGAACCCTTTGTAATGTAATCTTGTGTTTTAACGGTGACAGAGGAGCCGGCGATGTTGCTGTGATTGTTTGGGATTTCAAAAAAAAAAAAAAACGGAAACATGCAAACTTGAAATAAGAATCTCCCTCTTGTTTTTGTGCTTTGTTTATCGCTCACGAGAAAAAGACAAAACACTATTTATTGTTGAAAACCACTGTTGTTGATTTTTGAGCATTTGATGGACGATGTAAGAACGAAGGACGTCGCCCCTCTACGGCCGAGGAACATTATCAACGGTGATGAATCGAATATTGTACAGTTCCATATTTCTCTTTGAAGTATTTTTGCCGTTTAGAAATATTGTATGATCCAGTTGTAGTAGTAGCACAGTGTCTGATACATGTTTTAGGAAGCAAAGAGACAAACAGAGGAGGTCATCGGTGCAGCAGGTTGTTCGAAATGTTAATGATGGATGAAGCTCGGACCAGAGACTGCTGACATCAGGAAAATGAAGAATTAGTGAGGAGGAGTATGAAGAATCATTTGTTCTATCTGAGATGAAACTTGAAACTTGATCAAAACAACAAGATTGTCATTATGATGATGATGATGATGAATATTGTTACTACTACTAATAATAATATCAATAATTATCATCATTTCCATTGCTGTTGGTTGATTTAATATCACTAATATCACAAGTCATCATCTAAAAAGTGTTAAACCAATTGACAAACCTCCTGTTTGCATGTAAGCTTTTGTCACTTAGCAAATCCCTTTCATTTACACAAAGATTAAATTGTTGTTGCAAAGGTTAAAAACGTACGAGATTTTTTTCTAAAATGTATTTAACTTATATAATGAACTGACAACCAATCTAAATTAAACTAAAGGATGTGACTAAGTTCACTCTCAGATGTAGAATTTGAATTCTGGTCTGTTATCTACTAATTGTACTTCTATGTGTTTAGAGTAACAACGGGACTTGTACAAGTGAAAAACAATGTTTATGGGAATTTGTTTTGTAAACTAATACTTTCTATTACTTCATGAAGTATTGATTACCCATTGACCGAAAGCTCTTATTTTGTAGAGGCTCTTTTGACCGCTAACACCATGTAACTTCAATCTGCTGCTGACACCTAGTGGACAGACAGGAAACTACACCGTGTACATGGAAAAGAACAAACGTGTCTGCTGCTGCTCTTGTCACTGATTAGTCTCCTCGGCATGAACACACTCATCCCCTGTGTTCCTCATACATCATGTCAATAAATGTGTTTTACAATAAATAAAACCTCTCGTATTTGTGTAGAATCTGTAAATAAACGTCGAATCATGTATTTGTATTTACTCTTCACAGCGTATTTACAATAC
>JAFBJT010006410.1:0-16205 GCA_016785325.1 Chascanopsetta lugubris
TTTCCTTCCAAAACATCTTTTTACATTACCTGTCACTCATTTGCGTTTTTATGTAATGTAGTTGCACTATAAGAGTGGGTGGGAACAGGAGAGTCCTCTATTCACTTTATAAATCATTCAGTTTGCAATGCAGTGGTGGTATGGCACTGAATTAAAGATGGACAGATGAATAGGAAGCTGCCACATTCAGTCTGTGTATGTCTCCTCTGTCTCTCAGTACATCGACTCAGCGAATCTGGAGCCCAGTGCTCTGCAGGAGGAACCGGTGAAATACCACGAGGCGTGGCAGAAGCTCTGCAGTGCCGAGTGAGTCCCCGGGTCTTATTTCTGTCACACATACACAGCAGTTTAGAGGTTATTGTCTGATTAATTCTTGTTGTACTTCATTCTCTCATCAGTGGAATCCTGGTCCCAGGAGGTTTCGGCATCAGAGGAACCGAGGGGAAGATTCACGCCATCAGCTGGGCCAGGAAACAGAAGAAACCTTTTCTAGGTACAGGAGGGCTGCGTTAGACTGAGTGTTTAGAGAACATTGATTCATTCAAATGATTTTACATGTTTACATACATATAAAGAAGTCAGATTGAATTTCACTTAGTCAAACCAATACTCGCACAAGATACATTCAGAGGAAGTCTGATTTTTCCTGCATGTCTATCGAATTGACAGAACATACCACTGTTGTCTTCTGCCTTTGGATAACAACATAACCACAGTAGATACCATGATAATAGAATAGAACCCTTTTATTGATCCCACAACGGGAAATATGTATCTTATGTCACAGAGGACATCATAAAGTGCACACAGCAAAGAAGCTGCTACAAAATATGCAAGAAAAATATGCAAATACAAGAAAATGGAAAAGAAAAATTGCGCAAAGACAAAAAATAATATAGAAATAAAAACTGTACAATATGATACAAAGACAGTGCAGGCTCAAAAATGTATTTAGAAAGGATGAAGGGGTGAAGGATGACTACTCTTATGTTGTACTGTGCATATTCTCTATACATAAAGTAAAGTGTACTGTACATAAGGATTGACATACCAATTTGCCTCTACTTATATCTGTAGCTTACCTGGTAGTTTGGTCTGTGACATCGATAATAGAATATATTCAAAGTACATCATAAAGTATTTATCTTTCTAATTTCCTTCCCTGAGCTTGTATACCAGGACAGGGACAGGCGTTCAGCTAAATGACCTAATTCACTGCCTTTGCGTGCATATTGACAGTTGTACCAGGTAACATGAATAATGAACAATAACATGCTGTATGTTTCTGCAGGTGTGTGTCTGGGAATGCAGTTGGCTGTTTGTGAATTTGCCAGAAACACACTTGGCTGGAAAGGTAAGGCTCTCATCAAGCAGCACAGAGGTGCAGGCTTTTGTCTGTGTGTCTTCGTGACCAGCCACAATTTTAAATCACACTGACCTTTGGTTGAATATTAACAGATGTCAGTCTGTTGAAGTGAAAGTGGACTGATCCTGAACTAGTGACCAATTGCTATGACTTCACATGGTGTTTTGTTAACATATTTAAATCCATGAATCAGACAATTATGGTATTTATGTGCCAGATTATTGCCAATGTAAATTCATTATCCCTTGGAAAGTTCACAAATATAGTTATAATGCAACACAAAATATATATGTGTGTGTTATACATACATCAAATGTGCAACTGTGTGTCCCTCAAGCATGTTCAGTGACAATAAAATGCATCTTAAATATACAAAGACCTTGTTTGAAAATAATTTGAAGTAGTGAGAATAGAACTTGTCATATCATCTTCAACTGCTTATCCAGTGATCAGGGACACAGGGTGGCCAGTGACACTGCAGTAGGGCCTGAGGAGGATTCGAACTAGTGACCTTTGGTTCCTAAGGCAACTGCTCTGACCACTGAGCCACTGCCGCCCCTAGCACAGAACATACTTTGTCAATTTGTCAGTATATTGTTACTAATTTTGCCCAAGTGTGCATAAATGATCCCATGCCCGTGCACAAGCTTATGTAAAACAGGCTTATTTTAAAGTCTTACAATAATCAATGCTCTGAACATTATATTTTTTTCAGGATGCTGTCGTGAAATAAATTATTTTCTGTCATAAACTTTTAGCGCTTAATTATTTAGTTTTTTAAGATTAAGTTTATTTTAATTGGATCGGGATCAAGTGTTGAATTTCATGCAATACTCTAATAATTAATAACCTGCGTTTCTGTGTCTTGCTTCCAGATGCCAACTCAACAGAATTTGACCCCGACACAAAACATCCTGTGGTAAGGAGTTTATTTTGGGGGAAAAATCCTAAAAAATTTTTTAACCTGAAAACAAGATCAAAATATGACCTTTGACCTTTGCAGGTCATCGACATGCCAGAACACAATCCAGGACAGATGGGAGGCACAATGAGACTTGGCAAGAGAAGGACCATTTTCAAGACGAGTAGCAGTACACTGCGTAAGACACTTGATATTACTGTATTTGTGTGTGTGTATATGTGTATATATATATATATATATTTATTCACTTCCAGCCAATCATTCATTTGTAGAGGTGTCTGTGCTACACCAAACGCTCCTCTTTCATTTCAGGGAAACTTTATGGAGATGCAGACTACGTGGATGAAAGGCACAGACATCGCTTTGAGGTGTGTTAATCTCAAAATACAGCTAGCAGCAGTACAAATGTTGTACTCATTTATTTTAAACTTTATGATGTCATTGTGCAGGTGAATCCTGAGCTTAAGAGTCACTTTGAGGAGAAAGGATTCCGTTTTGTGGGTCAAGATGTAGAAGGAGAAAGAATGGAGGTCATAGAACTGGATGGTATGATTAATTCTGTATTATTCAATTAACATTTCCGCAGCAATCATCTTTATAGCCAATCTTAATCTCTTGTCTTGTATTTTCAGACCACCCATACTTCATCGGAGTCCAGTACCACCCAGAGTTCACATCACGGCCTATTAAGCCATCACCCCCTTATCTTGGTCTGTTGCTGGCTGCAGCCGGGAAGCTACAGAGTTATTTACAGAAGGGCTGCCGCCTGTCTCCACGGTGAATATAAAATCTCTACATATGCGCAGTGCAAGTTTAGAAAACACTGTTCAGAAACCTAATCTGTTGTATTGTCTTTGGCACAGGGACACGTACAGTGACCGGAGCGGCAGCAGCACCCCTGACAGTGAGATTTCAGAGCTGAAGTTACCTTCTATCTCAAGTGAATGATGTCAGTCTCGCTCTTCTGTATTTTCAGACAACTGTAACTACCAAAATCAAATTATGTAAAATAATTTAGTCTCAAACCTGATTTCAACCTCAACCATGCTCAGCGCCACTTAGATCGTAACACATGCCCAGTGTCTAAGATCTTAACTTCTAATAATCTTTATGCAGGCATTTTGCCACCCCATCTTAATGAATGGAGGGTTTTAAAGTCATGCATAACTGGCAAACAGATTAATACCACATCTATACCAATTTCCAGGATTGTGTTTATGGCCGAGTGACTCGTCACATTTAATATCATATGCATCAGTAGTTCTTTACCTCTGCAGCTCTATGGTGGCCTTATTGCAAACGGGTTGTTTATGCTTTAGTTCCTTTATGAATGTGAGATGAATAAATACACGATTCCACAAATAACTTCTCAATTTCTTTTATTACAAACAAGTTCATAAAAATCTGCATTTGGATATTTATGACAAATATTGACAATTCCAATTTTAGAACGATTTGACATGTTTTCTAGCATAAAACACATGTTCTGCTTCAACTGCTTGCAGTATATGACCCACATGGGTGAAGATCTCCCACTCCCTCATTGTACTGCTCACCAACAAGTCCCTGGACCTGCATAATTCAAAGAAAGCAATTAAGTACAATACAAAGGTTTTTCTCGATAATGCACTAGCGTAGGTCTGATTTCAGTCCCATATCCGCAAGCTTCATCCAACAGTCCTCAATATAGTTATGTGATCATCATAAATCAGATTATATCTAAAGTCTGATATTATTCTAAACTCAACATACCTTAATCCAGGGCGGTTTGGGGGCCAGCACATCTCGACAATGTCAGACTTCAGGCCATGAATCGACATGATGCCTGGGGAAGGAACAAAGTGTTCAATATGACACACAGCTGGCATCTGTAGGACAGTAGAGTGGCTGCTGATGGCAAGAGACAGCCACAACAGTCAAAGACCATCCTGTTTTCTTGCATAATCTTTGAGCACCTAAGACTACGGACAAGCCTAGGGCCTAAAGATAGCATGCTGATTTTGCAATCAATCAAAAGAATTTGCATGAAACTTACCGTTAACCGACAAACGCTGAACTCATCCAATCATTTTAGTAACCGGTCATGGTCACCTAAAATTGAGAGTTGTTTTAGTGGAAAGCATTTACCATCACCTTTAAAATATTTACTGAAACGTGGCTCAGTGAGTACGGAGTCTCAATCAGACCTAATTTCAGTGAGGGCAAGTTTGTCATCACAGCCAGGACTAATGATTGATCACATAGCCCCAGGACTCACCTGCAAATGATGGCGTTTCCATCCTTCGTCTTCCCTTTTCCAGCAACACCTTCAAAAACAGCAAGGAGAATTGTGTATACGTATACCTAAACTGTACATCTTATACTACACGTTAAGGCTAAATCATTAGTCTGCAGTTTAAGACTGTCCTTCCCCTTAATGTTGCTGAAACAGTCATTTGCAAACTGAACAGCGACCGTCGGTGAAAGTCTTGATCTTGGCTTCCTGTTGACCGTTCACTGCTACAAGAGAACACGAACGGCTTCGATTGGAGCCTGCAGCATGGACAAAGCATGAGCTCATACCTGGAGTGTGTGAAGACAACCATGTTTGGAGCATGATGGGAGCGAAATCCTGTTGAATCTGCAAAGAAAGAGATGGATGGGTCAGAATCAAACAGTCAAGATCCAGGTAGGACAAAGTTGTACCAGTTTCGATTGTCGGGGTTTTGCAAATGCTTTACAGAGGAGTACGTTGTGAATCAGATGTTATCGTTAAGTAAATGGGTAAACATGACATAAGACAAGTTAATGCACCCACAAATCAAATATTGCTTTCTATACAATTGCTATGTAAACTTAAGGCACATTCATCAAGTACCCAGCCACGTGGTCCTCGCAGCCCACGATTAAGCAATTGATTAGCTTAACCTGGGCTGAATACACATTCTGAATCATGATGTTTAACATGTATGGATATACAGAGGTCCGTGATTATATTGCTAGTCAATATGTGACTTAAAATTACAAATAAACAACTTCGCTAACAGCCGGTTACATCCGCTAGCAATAGTTGTTGGGCCGCTAGCTTACGTAGCATCCCGCAGACTAGTCAGCATTCTAATTTCTGAACACGTAATTTGACTCACTGGAACTAACATGTACAATTCGAATTAGAAAATAAGATGTATTTCCGTCTTTAATCATTAATAGGACAATTCAAGTCTTACCATATTTGAGCGTGGCATACAGATGTATTTGCCTCGTGGAAAGCAGGAAGGAGAAGGGAACGAGAAGGGAGGGTCCTGTTGTTTATATAGCAGCTAGCTTCGAGTAGCTGCTCGCTGATTGGCTCACACGTCTCACACGAACCAGTTGCATGATGGGATATGTATTCCGACAAGTCTTTTCTCCTTTTTGTGGTCTTCTACGTCAGTGTGCACTTTTAGCACCATGGGAAAACAATGTTTATACCTTTTGAATGAGTCGTTGTTCGCATAAATATAAAGAAATGGACGTTAATGGGCGTAAAGACAGAAAAGTGAGAGACAGTAGCCGGGTATTCTGGCTGTGTCTTCCCACTTCAGAACCACGGACAGCAACCACGGCTAATAGACATTCACGGAGGCAACACGAAACGCTAGTGTGTCACGTGCAAACCGTCAACCCTTCACGCAATTTGATTGTGTCGATATTCCACAGTTCACAAGGTGCGTGTTTCCCACAATCCAAACAAAGGAGTCTCTGTTCACAACAATGAATATTTAATTTTTTTCCCCCCCGTGACTTCAAATCCAGCTTATCTAAGATCCTGTCCGCAATAAATCGCCTAATTCGAGGGCACAGCAGCTGCAGCTGCAGCAGCGGGTTTGTTGGTATTGGAGCGAAGGTAAAGCCGTCACATGACCCCGCGGTAGAAGGCAGGAGGCGACGGCAGCAGCAGCAGCAGCAGCAGCAGCGGGAGCCGAGGCAGCAGCACCGTCAGTGGGGGCTTTAATGTAAACACACCGCGCTCAGCTCAGGGCTTTGTTCAACACACACACACACACACACACACACACACTCACTGCTCGCACCGTCACCGCCGAGTCATGCCATGGATATTTTGTGGCAATACCAGTTCCGAATCATCCTGCTCGGGGACTCCACCGTGGGGAAGTCGTCGCTGCTGAAGCGCTTCACGGACGGCATCTACAGCGACGTGGCGGACCCCACCGTCGGCGTGGATTTCTACGCCCGCTCCCTGGACATCGAGCCCGGGGTGAAGATCAAGCTGCAGCTGTGGGACACGGCCGGACAGGAGCGGTTCAGGTAGGGGGATCTGATGTTTGAGGAGTGTCACGTTCTAAGGATCACGTTCTGACCGAGGGGCCTTCGCGTGCTGCTGAAATCCCACACTGAGGGTTGATGGTGATGTAATGTGCACCGTGGTCATATGGGCCATTGGAATATTATCAAGGCCTGGACCTGATCATGTTCCGTGGAGTCGCATCACTGCCCCCATTCACGGATGATGAGCATCCCCCCCTTCCCCCTCCTCCTCCTCTATAGGCCCCAGTGATCCAGAGCCATCCAGCACAGTCTCCAAGGCAACCATGGATGACAAGCATTTATTCCAATTCTTCATTCGTTAAAGATGCAGCCTGTGATATTTGAATCTGAATGAATTCATGTGTCACTCGGTTTTCGTACCCCTTAAATGAGCCCACTAATATTTACATGAGGAAGCGGGTCCTCTCCATGGGGAGCGCCATGTTTTTGCAGTAGCCCTGAGTGGACGCACTAAACATCTTTTGAGTTTGAACGACAACTGGAGTCAACCATAGGTTCTCCTGCATGTTCAGCAGGGTGAGGGCGAGGCGATGGATGCAACATGCAACTTCACCTCTAGATGTCACCAAATCATACACACTGCATCTGCCACAACAACAAAAAAAGCCAACACATTCCCCTGCCCTGTTGCTTGTTGTTTTCATGTGTCCCTGCTGTCATGGATGATTTCCTCTCCTCTGAGTGGAGCAGCAGCAGCTCTCAGATCTCCTCTCTGCTTTGAAGAGGGTGTTTTCCTCCAGGCTTCATTCATCTAACTCCAGGCTTTAACACATCCAAGTGAAGTGTCTGCAGAATAGACTGATGATCAATACATATGTGGAGCGCAATGTTGTCATCCCATGTGGGCAATCATCCACTCCCCAAACACCCAATCCTGCCTGGTTTGTGGTCATTTTGATGAACGTAGTCCTAACTGAATTGAACAACATGCATTCATATCAAACAGAGAATTGAAAAGCCATATTCACCCATATCAGTGGTGCAGACACAGCTCTAAACACTATCTGGAATATGATGTATGCACGTGTAGCGTGGGACTGCACAACAAAATATATAATATTATGCCAATTGTCATCGATAGCCAAACAACTGAAAGGTGCAGTGTGTAAGATTGAGTGAAATCTAGAGGTGAGGTTGCATGTTGTATCCATCACCTCACCCTCACCCTTCTGAACATGCAGGAGAACCTCAACTCAAACGGTGTTTGGTACGTCCACTTTTACTCCTGTAAAAACATGGCGGCCTCCATAGAGAGGACCCCCTCCTCAGGGTAATGTAAAAAACAAAGCATTTAGGTGATTATAAATTCATGAAAATGTCAGGATGTTATTGTTTTGTAATAATTTTTAGAAGCCAATTTTTGTCACTTCTATCGATAGAAACAGAATCAGAAACCAATTATATAGACATTTTCACTAATGTCACCCCCAATGTATGAATGGATTTTTACTTAACCATAAAATTAGCCCGTTAATATATATTTACATGACAAGCGGGTCCTCTCAGCCTAAAACTCAAAAGATGTTTAGCATGTCCACTCTGGGCTACTGTAAAAACCTGGTGGCACCCGTAGAGAGGACCCGCTCCCCATGTTGATGCTGAAAATGTCCGTATGTCATTGTTTTGTAAGAATTTGCTATTTGTAAAATGCCTTGTCATCCCCAACCTTCACTTAGCAGCAACATAACTTTGAACGTAGCCGAAATGGAAATATGACATTTATCAGTATCAGTAATATCAGTATTGGCTGAAATGTACTCATGGCCATGTTGTTCAACCCTGGCACAGAGCACGGTGAAACATAAACACATGCCCCTCAGTAGGAGTGAATTCTATAACGGAGCTCTAATGAAACTGAACAAAGTTGCACCACTGTGTGAGTAGTTAAAGGGACAGTACAGCTCATACACCAGGCATGTAGTTCTGGATTTGCATCTCACAGAGTACAGTCAGTGAGTGACTTTAATTTCCCTTTTCCCTTTTTGAATTACCCTTAAATGAGCCCATTAATGTATATTTACATGAGGAGCGGGTCCTCTCTATGGGGGCCGCCATGTTTTTACAGTTGTAAAAGTGGATGTTCTAAACATCTATTGAGTTACACACTGCACCTTTAACATTAAAGGTGCAGTGTGTATGACTTGGTGACGTCTGACGTAAAATGGCATGTTGTGTCCATCACCTCACCCTCACCCTTCCGAGCATGTGGGAGAACCTATGGTCGACTTCCATCGTCATTAAAACTCGTCATTAAAAGATGTTTAGTATGTCCACTTTGGGCTATTGTAAAAACATGGCGGCCCCATTGAGGACCCGCTCCTCCTGTGAAAGTAAATGAATGGGCTCATTTAAGAGTAATGGAAAAAATAATTAATGAATTATGAATTGTGAAAATGGCATGTAATTGTTTTGTAATATTTTTTAGAAGCGACAAATATAACCGAAAGCTTACACACTGCATCTAATAAGAGAAAGATAATACATTTGGGTGACTATGAAAATTTCGACATGTCATTGTTTTGTAATCTACCAACAGAAGTGACAAAATGACCCGAATCCTACACACTGCACCTTTAAAGGAGAATGTCTGATTTTTAAAAATGTTTTTAAAGTGGCACATTCAAGATTACTATCATGGTTAGAGGTGATTTTTGCTTCAATTGTCACCCGTCTGTCCCACCAGGTCCATCACAACCTCATATTACCGCAACTCTGTGGGCGGGCTGCTCGTTTTCGACCTCACCAACCGCAAAACCTTTGAGCACGTGAGGGAGTGGCACAAGGAGGTGAGCGAGCACATCCTGCCCCACCACATGGTCTACATCCTCATCGGGCACAAGAGCGACCTCGGCAAGGACCGCAAGGTGTCGCGCGACGAGGCCGAGCAGCTGGCGGCCGACATGGGCATCCGCTACGTGGAGACGTCGGCCAAGTGCAACAGCAACGTGGACCGCGCCTTCGAGCTGCTGACCAGGGACATCTATGAGCTGATGAAGATGGGCGAGATCGTCACGCGCGACGGGTGGGACGGCGTGAAGAGCGGCCTCACCGCCAAGGTCCTCTACCCGGCCGACGACGAAGAGGAGCTGGCCACGGCTTCGGCCGAGAAGGGCTGCCACTGCTGATTGAGGACTGACGCGTGTCCCCTGTCTCACTGTCGTCCATCCAGTACCAGTCAGCGAGGATCAGCACCCTGATCATCCATCACGTCCTCGCCTTGTGTTTGGTGCCCCCCCCTCTCTCTCTCCCTCTCTCCCTCTTTCTCTCCCTCTCTCTATGTGTATGTGGGACGACCGAGTCTCTTTCCAAACTGAGGGAGGTTCTTTTAAACATCTCTAGATTTATGTGGTGTTGCACGAACAAAGCTGTTTTTAACCTGTTAGGTCAGTGATTCTCGACTGGTGGGTCCGTTTTCAGTGGTTCGCGGGCCTTTGACTGGGAAAGCAAGGAGGGCTTTTATTTTGAAGAGGATTTTTTTAATGCATCGGAGCGCCATTTATTTACATTCCAATAGATGATGATGACAACACCCTGTGATGCTAATAGACCCCTGCCATTTCACAGTAAGAAAAAAAAAATCCTGTGCTTTTATTTTGAAAAGGATTTTTTAATGCATTGGAGTGCCATTTATCCACACTCCTCAACAGTAGGTGGCAATGATGACCTGTAATGCTAAAAGTCATCTGCCATTTCACAGATAGAAGAAAACCTGCAAAGTTTGTTTACATATGCTAATTGACCAAACGCACATGTGACAACAATTTCAGGAAATATGTATTTTCTGACATTGAGGACAGAAGAGGACACGCATGTACGTGTCATCACCATGTGTCCCTAAGATGCACCTTTTGGTTTTAAAAATAAAATGCAGCTCACTGAGTGTAAAGGGAATATATTTCCCTCTCGCGCATCGCCACCTTCTGGCCATCTTTGTTCATCATTGAACTGTCATCATCTTTTTATCGATTACCCCCGATTTGGGTCGCGACTCGACGTGGAGGGGCGGTGGCGGGTCCCGAAGCGGGACGAGTTGAGAATCACTGTGTGAGGTCAAAAAACAGCAAGTGTATTGAGGTGCTGAGGTCATGTGATGAGGCTGCAGTGAAGTGTGACACTACTGATGATACTGTGGTTCCGGCATCTCTCCACCTTCATCCGGCACTGTCGTGTGGTTCCTACCTGTTTGTGCAATGCTTTGCCTGCGATCCCGTGTGACGGTAATACTGTAAATAATCTGTAGAGATGGAAAGCTCACTGAGAGCTATTCAGTTAATGTTGTTAACCAGACACAGTGCACTCTACAATAAGTGTCACCGTATCCATGAAATCAATGTGCTCTTCCCGCTAACGTAAGCTGTATGTGCACTGACGCCAAACAGATCATTCTGTGAATACATTCTGTGAATACACCAGTCATGTTTTATAAAAAAAAAAAAAATGATAATAATAGAGATTATTTCTAGTTAAGATGTACACTGAAATATAGGCCATTGTAATTAGAATGGATGGTCCTATTTAGGTATTTGTATGATAGCCGGAGAGGAGCTTCAATAGACCTTTACTTTTGTCGTGAGTGTTAGTGAAGATGTGTTTGATCACTCATTCAGGCCTGAGGTGGTGATGAGGTCATTCAGTTCACAGACGATGGCCAATGTGTGTCATGTCTAAAGGAGAGTCTTTTCTCCAACATCTGTTAAAGGTGCAGTCTGTAACATTTGGTGACCTCTAGAGGTGAAGTTGCATGTTGTATCCATCACCTCAACCTCACCCTTCCAAGCATGCAGGAGACTTTAGACTTTAGTTGTCATTCAAACTCAGAAGATGTTCCAAATACATCCACTTTTACTACTGTAAAAACATGGCGGTCTCCACAAAGAGGACCCCCTCCTTGCGTAAATATACATTAATGGGCTTTTTTAGGTGTGTGTGTGTGTGTGGGATGATCATTTTGTGATAATGAATTCATTGATTGAAATGATTATTTTTTAGAAATGGCAAAAATTACCAAAATCGTACACACCGCACCTTTAAATCCTAATACCGCACCATACAAATAATATATGGTGATTGAACCACTGAAACTTATATAGCACATGTTTTTGCTTTTAGCATGAGGCCGTTGTTACATCACCCCTTCACTGTATCGATCATGTTAAGTTTAAAGGTGCAGTATGTAAGATTTCAGTCATTCACACTAGATACAAAACAATAGTATACCAACATTTTCATGAATTCATAATCACTTAAATGTATTATTTTTTTCTATTACATTTAAATGTGGCCAGAAATGTATATTTACATCAGGAGCGGGTCCTCTTTACGGGGGCCGCCATGTTTTTACAGTTGGCCAGAGTGGACGTACTAAGCATCTTTTGACTTTTAATGATAACTGAAGTCTACCATAGGTTTTCCTGCCTGTTCAGAACGGTGAGGGTGAGGTGAGGGATACGACATGCAACTTCACCTCGAGATGTCAAAAAATCGTACACACTGCACCTTTAACATTTTGGGAACTGAGCTTATTCGCTTTCTCTCTGAGAGGTAAATTAAGAAAATCTACATATTGCCTCTTGTCCAACTGAAGTGGAACCATTAGCCTAGCTTAGCTCCAAGGGGCATTAGGGATCTTGTTGTTTGTAGCACCACCTGTGGTCATGAAGTGAATTGCGGTCAGCGGAGCTCATCCATCAAGGCAGAGAGCAGTAGAGCAGTGGTAACCATGACAACCAATATTATTCTCTATAGTAAAGTGCAAGCAGAGTCAGTGCATGTAATTGCATATCACAAGCTGATAAAGACAACTACGATAGTCGAGGAGCATTTTTAGGCCCAGTGTCATTTCCTCTCTGGGGGCCTACTGCATTTGTCAGATCTAACTCTTCCACTCGACCTTTAATGCTTTCCTCCATGAGTGCACACATACATGCAGTACTGCAGAGATAATTGACCCGGAAACAACTAAATGCTTTTTTCCTGATTGGCTGACAGGTGGAAATTGTATCAGTACACCGTGGACGACTTTTCTCCATATGTCTGCCTGACAACATTAATTCCATATAGCAGGACAACTTTGTGGCTGTTAGCCTTTACTTTTTTCATAAAAGTGAAAAAAAAAAAACATGTTTTAATCTAATTTAGCTTAAACCAACTGAATTAACAGCCTTGTTGTCATAGGTCAAAAATCACCAACAATGGCTCTCACTCATGGGAAGCGAGCTTGTGCCTGGACAGACTGAAATTGATAACATGACTCAGCGAAAATTAAAGTTAGAACATGCAGCTCTGTATCTTTGTAGTCATCTAATTTGTATTACTATGTAGAACTATGACAGATCTCTTTTGCTCACAGCTGTTTACCCCTCATTGCGATTTTTAAGTCAAGCTTAATGCTAAGCTAAGCTAAACTAATCACCTCCTGGCTCAGGCACAAGACTGCTGATCCACAGACAGAAAACAAAGGAGTGTATTTTCACATTGAGGAACTATTTTTATAAAGTTCTCACCAAATAATTGACTCTTTTTTTACATGTAAACAAAAGACAACATATAGAATTTAAATTTTTTCATGCAATTTTGCCCAAACGTTTTAACGTACTTACAATTATGTCATAGTTGATGGGAAAGTCATGATATAGGATGAATGAAAGTGGTAAAGTAATCAGTCATATTGGGGCCTTTAATGGTCGGTTTGTTGCTTTTGTGATACGGGCATGTCTGCACAAAACGGCGGTAACTACCTTTAACACAGACACCGTGAAGTCTCCAGAGTCTCTTTATTGCAGTCGCCATTAATCTGGTGTTTACAATAGACGACGGTCCACTCGGCCAGGGCACTCACCTCCGCGCACTCAGCTTAATCACCTTGCACCGGCATCACCTGCTCACACACACACACACACACACACACACACACACACACACACACACACACACACAGTAACCAGCAGGAAATTCTGTAAGCTTGACTCGTGATCAAGCTTATATGAGTAGTTCGAAATGTTCTCAGCCTCACTCAGAAAATGTCAAAGGAGTTTGTTCTTGCCTTATCATTTTAAACATAGTCTCATTTAAATGTGCAGTGTGTAAGATTGTGGTCATTTTTTAAAGTATTGTAAAGCAATTACACATTGAATTTTTTTATGGATTTATAATCAGCTACATGTACTATTATTTTTTCAATGACCCTTAAA
Source organism: Chascanopsetta lugubris (assembly GCA_016785325.1). Taxonomy (NCBI): domain Eukaryota; kingdom Metazoa; phylum Chordata; class Actinopteri; order Pleuronectiformes; family Bothidae; genus Chascanopsetta; species Chascanopsetta lugubris. Next base: position 13,787 of record JAFBJT010006410.1, read on the forward strand.
TGAGCTATTCATGTATATTTACATGAGGAGCTGCATGGTCCTCTCAAGGGGCCAGCCTCGTTTTTACATTCGCCCAGAGTGGACGTTCTAAACGTTTGGGTTTTAATGACAGCTGAAGTCTACCATAGTTCTGCATGCTCAGAAGATGAAGGTGAGGTGATGGCTGCAATGTGCAACTTCACCACTAAATGTCACCAAATCTTACACACTGCACCTTTGACTTCCATGCACTTGGTCTCACTCTCTCTGATCTCATTCGATCTCAGTTCTGTGGTGGGTCATTGTGCTTGAAATCAAATGCCCACCAGGGGGAGTTGTCTGCAAGTGTGTTGACCATGGCTTTTTGGATTTCTTTTTGAGTCCTTCCCTCTTCATGCAAACACCATGTCGCATCTCTGGCATCTTTCTCGTTCATCTTTTGGTTTCCTTCGATTCTTCTGATTTCACAAAGGTTTTTTTTTTTCTTTTACATTAAAAAAATTATCATAATTTATATTTTATTATTTTTCAGTGGTTTGCCGGGGTAGCAGCTGCCACCCGAGTACCACTGCACGTGACCCCATTAGATCTTACCTGCAGAAGGTGAGTCCACAAGGTGAGTGGGCATCAAACCTACAACCTGGTCACAGGACGACTCCTCCTGCCATTCAGTTCCATTTTACAAACATGAAAGGCACAGATACATGTCCAGGATTGGAAGTTGTGTGTCCTGTTTCTGGGTCAGCCTCACAACTTTTTGAACGACCTTCTAACTCCTCGGGTCGAACGCTGTCTGTACAGACTCGGTGGTTTCAGCTTCGTATACAGTAAGGAATGTACTGTGGAACATTTGCACCATCCCTTTACTTTCTTGTGCTGACTCATGCTGTTTACTCCTGAGTAACATGACATAGTCAGGTTTAAACAACTACATGTCATCCATGTTTCTGTTTTTTTGTTTGTTAGACAATCAGATGTTAACACGTCATGTTCAATGATGTCATCATTACAGGGTTTGTCCCAGTGACCTGGTCATATTCAAAGGACAACAACTAAATACTCTATTTGAAGGACTCAGGCAGGAAGAAATGTGCTTCTATCTATTCCACCAGTAGTAGCCGCCTCATTATTCAACAACGATTCAACATTTAGAGTATGTTTGTGATTTAGGGTCACATGTCTTCAGTTAGAATAAAGGATTAGTTCCACCTTTCACCTTTTACCTGCTTCTTCTGTGTTATATGAGAAGTATACTTCAACAATAAATCTCAATATTTTAGGAAGATGATAGCAAAGCCATCTCCCCAAAAATGTTGAACTATGCTTTTAATGGTTTTAAACTAACCACTGGAATGATCAAACCAACCCACATGGTTGGGCCTCTTAACGACAGCCTGCAGGATGACATAACTCCAGAGCCCCATGTGCACATTTCACAGCTTTACTCAATCATATATTTTGTATATTATGTAAAAGGGAATCGTTTATTTGATGTGGTTATATTGATTGGTTTAAAAACAAACAAACAAATAAATAGATGCTCAATGAATAGTGTTATTGCTGGCAGTCTCCCGTGTGTGGTTTTCTTTTCTTTTAAGTTTGGCGCCCTCTGCTGACCGGTTGGAGGAGGGCCATCGTGACCTAGATTTCTTCTCTCACTGTAAACTGAAGTTTTGAAAAAAAGGCCTTGTTTTAAAAAAAAAAGTCTAAAAGAATAGATTATTGTCAATAACTATCATTTTTACTTGTAAATATTGCACAGCAAAAAAAAAATTCAATCAAAATAGGTAAAATACTGAGACACTCCCTATATTACTTTTCTTTGTACAGAAGTACTACTACATATTCTTTCATAATCTTGTCTTTATTTTGTTGAATACTCCCAATCTCCACACTCAATTTCTCTCTATCTCGGTGAAATGGCAAATTTCTCATTTTTGAAATTAATCTTATCTTCACTACACAGGTTTTTGGGAAAACAATGTTGACATTTATATTCAGGCATTATAAAGCTATCCAGACAAATACACATACACAACAGTAGACTGCATGTTTTGATTCACAGCGACACCCCACCAGATAAAGCAGTTTTCCTGTTTCAATGAAAGTTCCCACAGCACCTGAACGCAACAATACTGGCTAAACCCCGCCTACATTTACCCATCATGCTCTTCGGTAATGACATTCACAGTGAAAACTGTTTCCAAATCCTGCTAAAAATATTGTTTATCAAGATATTTTGTATCACATTAGTAATTAGTTACTTAAACTATATTTTATGTCGTTATACATGTAGAAATATACACCCGATAAAAAAAGTAACCAAACCTCTGACTTAAAAAGGTGTCACTTTGTTTTATATACTGTGATGCCCAAACGTGATGTTAAAAAGGGCTTCTGCCATGACTGGTACAGGAAGTGTAGCGAAAGTTGCACTTCC
>JAFBJT010006419.1:2330-13461 GCA_016785325.1 Chascanopsetta lugubris
TGAGTGCCCGATTGTTGAGGGAGCACCAGGCAGCGAGGTTCAGGACCTCCTCCCTGTAGGCCGTCTCGTCACTGTTGTGGATCAGCCCCACCACGGTAGTGTCATCCGCAAATTTCACCAGGACGTTGCTGTTGCGGGTTGGCGCGCAGTCGTGGGTGTACAGGGTGTACAGCATCGGGCTGAGCACACAGCCCTGGGGAGGCCCAGTGCTCACAGACAGGGTTGAGGAACGATGACCCCCAGCCTGACTGACTGCAGACGGTCAGTGAGAAAGTCTTTGATCCATCTGCAGGTGTGCTCGCCAATTCCCAGACCACGCAACTTGGACGTCAGTCTGCTCGGAACAATTGTGTTAAAAGCAGAACTGAAGTCCACAAACAACATCCTCGCGTAACTGCCAGGTTTGTCAAGGTGTTGACACACCAAGCGGAGGGCTGTGTTGATGGCATCACCTGTGGACCTGTTGGCTCTGTAAGCGAATCGGTGCTGATCGAGGCTGGGAGGCAGCAAGGATTGGACATGCCTCAGGACCAGTCTCTCAAAGCACTTCATCACAGTTGAAGTGAGATTGAGAGATGAAGTGAGAGTGAGAAAGCACCATGTTACAGAGGTTGCATGTTCTGTGCCTGTGCAAATATTTCAACTAAACTAAATAGTCTTTACTTTACCTTTGTCTAGTTTCATCTCTGTATTTTTTTAGATTCTTCCTCAGAGATTATTTAGAGAATTGTTTCCGCGTTATTCAAAAAAGAGTTTATTTGATCTTATTTTACCTATAAGTCAGTGTCATCGATACATTAAACCAATGATTATGTGATGCCTGATAATGTGTTTGATATTTTTTGATTATATAAATACAATGTATCATTACAATTTCTATAATTTTATATATGTATCTACATACATTTTGTAAATATTTACTGTACATATACATAACTATTGTGTATATATACAAAAGTACTTGACAATCTTGAGTTTGAAGTTGTCCAGTGTTTACAAAGTGATTGGGTGACGTCATCACTACGACAACAGTGTAATATATTTTGATGGGCTCATACTGACACTGTAATATTTAGTATGTCATATTTTTTGTCTTATTTTTGTTGAAAGTATCGTGCAACATTGAGATTGTGTGTGTGTGTGTGTGTGTGTGTGTGTGTGTGTGTGTGTGTGTGTGTGTGTGTGTGTGTGTGTGTGTGTGTGTGTGTGTGTGTGTGTGTAAGTGAGTGTGTGAGGTTGGGCCGCTCTCCTTCTGTTGGTGGCCCATTTATCATAACCCCGCCCTCTGGCTCTTTAAATTACCCCGAACTCCTCCTGGCTCGCGCCTTTTTCTCTCTATATGTGCTGGGGACGAGACGCATGTTTTTAGGACCCCGCCGGAATAAAAACTCCCCCAACCTGCTACAGGTAAATAACATTTCGTTTCATTCTTATTCATTCTTATTTGAAAGTCTTCCGTGTTTGTGTGTGTGTGCGGCTGCCTGGCTGCAGCAGCAGTGGGAGCTGGGCTTTTTAAGGGGCGGGCTGCGCCGCTGCTTGACGAATAAAAAGCTGTAGCCTATAGATCCGAGCGAGGCTTTTAACCGGGTATAACCAGTCAGTCTTAAAGGGAACATTAGCCGTTTTAAATCCACCGTGGATCTGGTGTAGCCGGGCGGTGAAGGTGAGTGTGGGGGACTTTGCATGTTGGAAGCGGAGGGACACGGCGAGATGGAGCGGAGGTGGGGAGCAGCATGCTCCAAACATGAAGCCGTCTTTTGTTGCCTTGGCTCGGGCTTCCCGCCGCCGCAGAGGAACCCAACCACCTCGGTGTGCGCGTGCTTATCATCCGCGTCCTGTGTTTGCTAAACTAACAATCCCACACATTTGTGCAGGACTGGGAGGCATATTTCGATATTTCTAATTGAACGTGCATTTTACGAACAACGCCATTGTGTGTCGGTGTGGCTCCGGCGTGCAGAGCGGGAGACGGTCCGGTGCTCGGGCCCGACGCTCGGTCACAGGGAAGTGGGGAGCGGGAGAGAGGGGGCCTCGGTGCGGTGGTGGGTCAAAGCGGGTAAAGGAGCGTCGGGTTCAGCCGGATTTGCGCGGCCTGTGACCGCCTACTGAGCCCCGGCGACAACCGCCGTCTGCGCAGCGCGGCCAGAAATAGACGCGGGGCTGGGGGGGAAGAGAGACGGGGGAATAAGCGCGGATTAATCTCGTTACCGATGCGCGGTTAAACTCGGGGCCGGCTCTCATTTAAAGGTTTGTTTGTTTTTGATGCTGCCGCGGTCGTCGAGTTTATTTGTGTGTGAGTGTTCGACGCCCCCCCTCACCCTCATGCAGTAGAAGCTCTGACCGGTGTGATTTCACCCTCCTCCTCCTCCAGGTCTGAAAAGCGAAGCCAACATGGAGAAGGGGACAGTCGCAGCTAAAGAGGAAACGGAGAAGAGGGGGCGGGGAAGACCCCGCAAGCAGCCCGGGGCAAAACCCTCTGACGTAAGTTGAACCGCTCTCACTCACCGTGCATGTCTGGGGGATGCTAACTAACCGCAAACATGTTAGCATGAGCATGTGTGAGCTAACAAACATGGAGGTGCAACATCACGCCTGTAGTAAACACCAGCCCCAGTGGAAGCTGGGGTGCGTTCCAATAGTATCTTCGTAAAAAAGACTATGCGAAGAGATGAGGCTACTGCAGCCGTTTATTCGGACAGGATGCAACCCATTTAATTAATTGGTCTATGAAAGTACACCACGTCTCCCACAGGGGGCGGTAAGCTCACCGTGGACGATAATTCCCCCCCCAAAAACCAAGACACATATGTTAAACTGCATCTACAAACTTGTACTGCTCACCGTCAGCAACCTGTAACCTAACACCCCTTTTATTTTAGAAAACCGGTTCCAACCTGAGCGTCCACGCGCACTAACCCACCCATTCATGACACACCTCTGCTCGTGCCGTAACGGGAAGAGACGCTGAGTGGAATGAAGTGTGGACTAGCCGTCACTCAGCGACCCACGCTTCAGGATAGAATTGCCCGGTTGCCACGGGCTGCGGTTGTAAACAAAGCGGAGATATGCGAGAGGAGACACGGCGGCCATGTTGTGGCCCCCAGCCACAGGTTGTCATCGCATGATGTCTTCCTCCATGCACGCAGAGAGTAACCTGGTGTTTCTCCAGCATCTACCTCGTCAGCCTGGGTGCACGTGCGCTGGGTTGACCTTAGACAGTCCATTGAAACCGTGTGTGCATGTTTTTATCCTGCAGCTCGTCGACAACAGATTTGAGAGTGTGCTTACTATTTCCCCCCCGTTTCTCAGGAAGCAACTGGGTCCCCGACTGCAAAGAGGGCCAGGGGTCGACCGAAGGGCAGCAAAAACAAGAGTAGCCCTAAGGTGAGTAAACACTGCATATTTTGAACAGTGTGAAAAAGATGAATGATGCCAAGAAAGATGCACGCCCGCAGACATGGCAGTTGTTCCATCTTCCTCTTTCTCCCCGATTCCTTTTTTTATGTGAGATTAACGGTAGCTAACCTCATCCCGCCAAAGGGATGTCCTGCTCTTAACTCGTGATATATCGTTTGGCTGCTTCCCCTCCCTGCTGTCAGAAATAGCCTGGTGTAGGTTTCCCCATTGTAGAGACATCAGTTTACTGCCTTGCGCTTTTTTTGGGGGGGGGGGGTGATGCTCGGCCCTGCACTTCCTGTCCTCCAGCTTCCTGCAGCTTGTCATGCACAGTGCGGTGCAGGTGCAGAGGCCGCAAGACTGTTTCCAAGCTGACACTGAGCACCCCTCCGCCCCCACCCAACACACAGCCCTAGTTCTTCTCTGCCTGTCGTCTCCATAGCAACAACTGATTTTTCTTCCTCGCCCCAACCCGTCCAGCTCCCCCCACCACCGCCGCCGCCGCCACCCGTGCGCTCTTGTCTTCGCTGAGCATGGGAAAGGGAGCGAGATAGCAGGAGAGAGGGTTAAAGATTCCCGCAGTCGTGTATGTTGTAGGTTTAGCGGCGAGGGCCAGAGCTGCAGAGGGGGTTTGTGTCTTTGCTCGGTTCCACCAGCTGTCTCTGAGCCTCAGACCAGGTGGCCAGCGAACTGGAGTGCCCTGTGTGCAGTTCCTGTCGGCCATCCAGATAATAGCCAATGAACCCAGTGCCCCCACTTCCCTGTCATTGCAGAGTTGCTGCTGCCCTCTGCAGGCCACTAGGGGAAGGAAAATTTGGGAATGTTTACATCACTTTTTTTTTTTTGCACTGATCCACCCTTGTCCCCAAAAAACCCCGGCATTAAACTGTGCAGCGATATCAGACTACACTGCAAGTGTCACACCCATCTTAACGCTTTTTTTTCTTATCTCATTTTCTTTCACAGAAGGCAGTGGCAGCCCCGACTACAGGAACAAAGCGCAGGGGAAGACCCAAGAAGGAGGTAAGACGGGAGTCCTCTGACAAAACAGTGTAACTTCAGCGCTCTCATTTGCAAAACCACTCTGCCTCCCAATTCAATTTTGATTGGTATGAGTGGCTATGAGTGGCTGCAGGGCACATTTTCCTAATTCCTTCGGCCCACCCCATGTCTCTCAGACATGTCATCGCTGCTATTTTAGCTGCAAGAGATTGATTTTCTTTTTGCCTTTTTCCAAACCCCCTGAAAAGCATATTTGACAAATGAGCGGTAAAAGTCTTCTGAATCCAAATGGTTGCCCAAGTGTTATTATCATTATTTATTTGTCCCTGAAATAACTTTGCCAGATGGATCAAAAACCAGAGTAATCTGTGGGGGAAAATTGCGGTCTTGTAGTAACATTGGGTCATGTGCACGTGCGGTTAGGGTGTGCTCTTAAAGAGGTCTGTGTTGCATTAGTCACAGAGGAATGACCCAAAGTTACCCCTTTAACTATCCCGCTGCATTTTTATGAATGAACATGGTTGGCAGCGGGGGAGGAGAGGGGAAGCGAGCAAAATGCAGGACGCCGCGCTGTGACTCACCACAGGCATGAATCACTTTTCACTACAGATGGCTCACTCTTCCCCTGGGTCGTCTTCCCTCCTCATGCCACTGCAGCGTATCAGGAGTTTGGATCATTGAAAGTACAAAACAATCACGTTAGGACATGAATCACCGGTGGTCTGACTTGTTCCCCTTTTTGTCCGCCAGGAGAAGGAAGAGAAAGCCCAGGAGTCATCTGAGGCGGAAGAGGAAGAGGACCAGTAATTCACAACGCATGCTACCTCACTCAACATACTGACTTACTGTTAAACAACCAGAACTGGGCTGTATCTCCCAACACCAGTGCCACCACATGACCACTGTTTGCGACAGAGCCCTCCTCTGCCAGAAAACGGAGGGTTAACACGGTTTCATAACAGTCATGCAACAGCACTGAATAGAACGATGGACCTTGCTCACGCATAGATCTAAGAATTTTACATGAACAGGTAAAACAGCCCTTTTCTCTACATGTCATGCTATCACGAGTCTTTTATACTGGACAATGGGTGTGCACGGTCCGAGCCTGGGTGTTTTTTGTTCCTTTCCCCTAAAACAGATGGTCTGTAGGATGTTCTCTCTGCTCAATGTTACTTATTTGTCGTTTCCCGCATCTGAGATGGTAGGGCATATAGATTCTTCTCCACGTTTTTGTACTGGACAAAGGTGAATTTTACCTATTTTTGTGTGTTCGTGTGACGTGGTTAACCATTGCATAATGTCTATAGATCGATGAGTTGAGCCTGAGAGTTTAGGATGAGAGTAGAAACAGATGGTATAAGTGTCGGATCACAGCAGTAGAGCAGAATCCTCATCACCTTTCCTCGTTACATTTAGTTCTCGGGCCCCCTGACGCATAAGAGGGAGAGATGTGTATCATTACTAATCAGAATAGTCTGATCTGGAACTTCTGGTTTTTGTTCCGTCAAGGAAAAAAAAAGTGTGCTGCTTTTCATGTCATAATAAACTTTTTTGGTATAACGTGTGTTTCGAAGGATATTGGCAGAGGCTGAACGCATCAGTGTTGTTTCTTCAGGGAGCTTTTACAAATATGCTGTTACATTTACCGTCTTTCTTTCCTTTTTTTCTCCTTCCCTCTTCGGTTTCCATGCGCTCGCTCAATCAAGGCAAACACGCCAGGGGTTGCGTCGGAGGTGGCGCTGCTTATTTCAGACAGGGCTGTATAGTACGTTGTCATTCCACCTAGCTCTCATCGCTTCACCCACATATCTGTTAGTCCCTTAAAATAAGAGGTGTGTGTGTGTGTGCGATGATGTTGGCTACAGGAAAATAAGTGTCTATGTGTCAGGGAAACCGTGGTCACAGTTCACTTAAATGGTTTTTTTTTTTTTCCACACCGAAGCTGCTACAACCTCAGTTACGATACCCGGAAAACTGCAAACAGGCGATAACACAGCCTGGATACTCATACCTCACTCGACCGCTTACCATATAAATGCATTAAACTGGTTTTTCTGATGTTTTTAAATGTAACCTCTGACATGAGATGGAGATATGAGATGTCGTTATTACAAAGTGTGTGTGTGTGTGTAACTTTTTTTTTTTTCCTGATTGAAATAACATTTTTTTTGTTAGACGTCAAGTTGTGCGATTGTGTGCATTCGCAAAAACACGCCTTGGCTTGTGCAGACAAGGTTGTTTTTAAATGTGTGAAGCAAGTCAGGGAGACCTGTCAGCTTGACAACTGTGTTCGCTGACTGTGGTAGATTAGCAGGTGTGTGTTTTTATCCTTTTTATTTTTTTTTTTTATGTTTTTGTTTTTCTTCTGGTGCACTGAAATGTTGGTTTTCATGGACAAATGTTTGTGTGTTTGTGATAGACTGGGGCGCTCTTTCCACTTCCAACTGTTCTGTTGTGTGTTTGGCACGACCACACAACCACCTCTCTCCATACCGCTGTCGTTTGATTTGTTTCTCAGCATCCTCCAAATACCACCCCATCATCAAGCGTACCGTTGTCGTTCCGCATCGCGACATCTCGCATCCTCGGCATCATCTATAGATCATTTATATCATTAACTCAACAGGATGGGATCATTCTTTTTAATGTACACCGTATATAAATGTACAATGTCTATATTTCTATGGTGCCCTACAACAATTTGTATCAGAAATGGTCAATAAAGAGAATTTTCTTTTGTCATTTTTGATCTCGTGTTGGTTGTTTTGAGACTTTCCAACAAAAACGCGTATTATCACCTGTATGCACGGATTGTTTTCATTATACCTGTTGGTGTTTACATCATCTTCAGTAGGTTCAGCATGTTGCGCTGCCATGTTTTAACCAGTGCCCAGAAAGGACAAATTTACTTAGATCCAGCAGTTTGTCCATTCTGGGCAGCCTTGGAAATGAAACATGGCCGCCACTTTGAGTTGGACCTACCCTTGATGTGAATATAAAGGCTCATTCTAATAATGAAAACAACAATTTGTGGATTCAGCTGATATTAAACTAAAAAAACATCAGTATACTTTTAAGGAAAATAATATCTATATCTAACATACCGGACTCTAATAACTTAAAAGAACCATAGGTTCTACTACTTCCTACTCAAGTATATGGACGTGCATTAATCCCCAGTCAATGCTCTGTGTCTTCCAATCATCTATTGGTTTTTGACTGTATTTTCTGCTAATGTCTAGCGACTAACCTCCTCAGCGTGGTAAGTATCAACATTTCTACTATCCATTGAAGGTGCCAACATTAATGTCCCTTGTATTGTACATTGTGCACACCCTGTTGCCATGACAACACCAGTTTACCAGGGATTCCCAAAGTGGAGGTCACAAGATGATTTTCAGAATCCTCTTGATGTACAGTGGCGGAACTAGACTAGAAGTGGGCGGGGCTTAATGGGAGTGTCCATATACTAATCAAGGTAAATTCTTAGTTTCTGTAACTTCGACAGCAGATGTGCAAAGATATGAATATATAAATCTCAGTGCTACAGTTTATGGTTATTAGTTTGACTGAGATATCAGTATATATATTTATCTCATAGTATTGTAATTGTTATGTAAACTCCTATAATGGTTGCCGGGCTGTTATTCTGTGCTGTTGTTTTATTAGCGTGTCCTGTGTGCTTGTCTTCATGTGTTTCAGAAGCCCTGCTTTAGAAGTTCTGCGTGTGGTTGTGTTCATCCTGCTTTTGACCTTTTGTCTGACGATAGCCAGCAGTCGGCCCCACTGGCTTGGTAAGTCTCAGCATTTCTACAACTAATTCAATGTACCTACGATAATGTCATTTGTATTGTATACTGTGCACGAACCAAGTCATACTGGTGGTGCTGGGTGGGGGAGGAGGGGCCGACTTTGGTGTGTTTACACAACAACCCACAAATCTTCTCCACTGTATGTTTAACAACTGTATATCGACCGAAAGGAGACATGAGAACATGTGTGTGAATGTGAGAGTTGCCCGTACTAGACGAGAGATCAGAGGCGGCTTATCCCTGATCGAACCCACCGATTACCTGACCGCGCCTGAACTCTTGCTAAAACAAAGTAATCTTGCATACTCAAGCAGCGATCCTCCGTATCCTCGTCTTATGGTTTTTGTTTTATTCACACGCCATTCAAATCAACTTCATTCAGTCACTTACAGCAACAACAGTCGTAAAAGTCAAGTTCAGAAACTTCAATCAACATTTACATCAGTAGTTCTTTTGACTCTTCTTTGACCTGAAATCAGTGCTATCCACCAAGAGTTGGTACAGCGAAGAGTGTGAATAAAAGGTGAATGGCCCATTTCACACTTCACATTACGCGAGACAAAGTGAAGCTTATGCATAGAAGATGAACAATGAAACGAAGACATGAGTGAAGAGCACCGAGGAACATTCAGGTTCAACATCTTAAATCTTCTCTGAGAGCCCACTCCAGAATGTCAGAACTCGGCATCAACAAACCCATTAAGAAAGCAAGACGTGTCGGTGAAAGTCGAACAGTTGCATTGTTCTTCAGGTTTACATTCACAAATGCAAGGCAAAGGTCAGGAGAGGTTGGAGATCGTCAAGGGAGGGGAAAAAGTGCACGGTTTTTTCCTGAGTCAGACCGATGGTATTCATCCCAACAGCTTCTTCTGGTGCCATGCCTCACAGACAGGACATATTTAGGGCACTAGTCACTACTCATTTTGGAGCCGAGAGGATATCGGAGTTATTTACTTGCATATCTGGCGTTCCATGCCTTTGATGGGAGTCATGAGTATTTTTTGGCTTTTTTTTGCCCAACCGCTAAATGAGTGGAATGGCCTGGTGAACAAGTTAAAACCAAAGGGGAGGTGTTCAACCTTGAGACTCAAAGTGAAAGAGAAAACGTTTGCAAACCTAATGTTGAAAGCAAAAGCTTTGTCGTTTGCAGTTTAGAGTCGAGATATCTGATGAAATGACAGCGCAAGCGGCAACATTTGAGTCGGTATGGCGAAAATCACACACCCTTTCGCAGCAGATTTTTCAAACCAGTGCAAAACAGTCGCACTTTAACCACAACCTTTAAAAGACAGAGAGCGCATGCCTACCGCCACCCACAGGAACAGAGCTGTCGCCCACGCTGAAAATGTAAACAGTAGAGCGGGGCCCACAGGATTCTGGATCTTTACACGCTCACTCCACCCTTCGTCACTCTGAGTCAAGTCTCTGCGTACCACACTAAAACAAAGGCTCGAATAAATAACATCAAATAAATATGTTCCTTAAAGGTACAGTGTCACATAGGCACACAGCAGGATTGGCATCAGAATCTCGCACATTAACAGTCGGTTTAAAAAAAAAAAAAAGATTAAAAAAAATGGAAAAGATGCTGACTCATCAGATTCCTTCACAGATGAATGGAAAACAAATTGTAGATGACTGAAAAATGATTAATGTCCGTGGGTGTTGACTGTTGCCACGCCAACAAGTGTTTGATGTTATGGTGTACCACTATCACGCATTAACATCTTTGGTCAGAAGAGGGCGTCGCTGCTGATAGCTCCTTGCCCAACCTTGTACAACCTGAGGACATACAATGCAAAATGAAAGAAGTTAAGTTCAATGCAGTATTTTTTTAAAGTATTACACACTCTTATAAACACCTGCACACACCTACACGTTCACACACATTTCCTTACACATTGTTTGATTTTAAGCTCTAGTGTGAGAGATTAAACTCTTACTACTCCATTTCAAAATGAGTACAGTAGTTGTACTTGTGCTTTTTGAAATATTTCATTAGCTAAATATTTTAGAAATGTTATTTTCATCAAACTAAAATTCATTTTTCTGCTGTTTTACTGAAGTCTGGAATTGAATATTTGTAGTATTAGCACACATTCTCCTACATGCTTGGAAGTAAAGGGTCAAGTGAGAGGTATTACAACAGGTAAAACAAACCCCTAGGTGTCACTAAATTCAACACACTAACTTAATAAATATTAACAGCTCATAAAATATTGTATAATTTCAATGGAGACATTTTCATTTTCAATGAAGTAAAACTTAAAGAGCAGCTTTTTTTCCAGTAAACACTGCCCCCTAGTGACCCCCCTGTCTCAGTGCAGTGTTTCTAGCCAGACTCAACCAGTTCCTTAATTGAGTTTCTGGGCTGTTTCTGCAACATTCTATTTTTGTTCCAGCTCATTCTAAACCAGAGGACTTTGAACAAAACCCCAGGGGTAAACAAAACTGTGATAATAAAATAATAGACGTAAAATAAAACCATGGAAATGAGGTCATCACTGAGGAGACCAGCTGCAACTTTGAGGCCTGACAAATAAAAAGGAAGTGAAACTATGATAATAATAGGATGATTGAGTTTTACATGTAAGCGGAAGAAACTGAGCAAAAGGGGAACTAATGACTGTATTTGAGAGAGTGATACGAACACAGCAGACGAGAGTTACATCTAACATGTGTTAAACCTTTCGAGAAAACGTGGCCACAGCCACGTTCTTCATATTCAGAAGACTCAGCGAAAACAAAAGAGACTCGTTATCATGATTGATGATTTGATTCTAACTGATTAGGATTGTTGTAACGCACCCGTGTGTCCTCCTCTCTCCACAACATCTCTTGCTCGGCCTCGTTCAGCTCCTCCGACGGATCATATGTGTAAACTGGTAAAAGCTGATGACGGAGTCTGTCAATTCTGG
>JAFBJT010006442.1:44590-60229 GCA_016785325.1 Chascanopsetta lugubris
CATCCTGCGCCGCTGCTGCCTATTATTTCCGTTGTGTAATTGAGATGCAGAAACATTGACAGAACTCATTTACAGCGATGGAGAAGTGTGTAATGTGGAAGGGAACACAGATTATTACATCAGCCCCGCATGCACACACATGCACGCACACACACATTTGACACAAAGACTCTCTCACACACACACACACACACACACACACACACGTTGGTAAAAGGGAATGTAATTTGGCAGCATGTTTGAAGAGCATCTTCAATTGTTCTGCAAGGATTTGTACTTGAGGTCTGAAGCTGAGGCGAACAGAGGGTTAGGGAAACGTGTGTTATTGCCTCCTTACATGTGGAGTCCTCGTGTGCAGGTGTTCACCAACTCTTGGATCGGAGTGTTCCTCGGTTTCAAGCATCGAAATGAAAAACACAACAGCACCAAAAAAACAGAAATCTAAAAGGATTATTTCACTTTTCTCCAAGAAATCACCTGATTCCTCTCTCTCTCTCTCTCTCTCTCTCTCTCTCTCTCTCTCTCTCTCTCTCTCTCTCTAACATCACCCCTCCCAGGCCCCCCCCCTTCATCAAGATGACAAAGAAGGTGGTTCATCCTCTTGAGACAAAGGACCTCACTCACTCACACGAACACACACTCTCGCACAAATACACAGGAGCACCGAGGTCTGCTGTCATACACCTCTCATTAATTCCTACCTGTCAGCCGGCTCCCCCCTACCGTATCGGCCCCCCGAAAGGTGACAGCTTTCCAATGACTGACAAAGGCTCTTTAGGTGATACAGAAGATCCCTAGCAACCGCTGGCTTTCTGTAAAGTGCCCCTCAAATGTCACTTTTGCCGCACACACACACGCACACACACACACACACACACACACACACACCCACGCACACGCACGCACAAGCAGTATTTTTAAAACAGAGGGCCGCTCTCAAGTCTTCAACCATCTTTGACATCCAGAGGCTACGGGTGTCACCGAGGCCTCAGCTCTTAAAGCTTTTAACATCCGAGAGAGACGGCGTTGTTTGACAGAGCTATTGGTGGATGCTATTGTTGTGTGTCGTTTTCCCCTCGAGTGCGTTGGATTTGGTGTCGGTGTGTGTGTGTGGGGGGGGTTGTTCTTCGGGTAAGTGGCAGATAAGGAATAGAGAGAAACAGAACCAAACTTTCCCTCCGTGTCCATTGGGCTGTCAGGCGCTGAGTGGCATCGGCAAGCAATATTGTTGTTGGCTCGTTCGAGGCGGGCGAAAGGGTCAAGTGCACAACAAATGTCGGCTTCGCGTATCGACATCGCTCGGCTGCCGAGGCCGATACGCGTCGCGCAGCCCCGCACCTGTTTCCAGTGTTGCAGAGCTGGTAATAGTGGACGGGGGCAGGCGGTAAAAACTCCACAGCCGAGGCTGCGAGAGGAGACGCGAGCGCCACCTTACGAGGCTCGAGTACGAATGAAACCTCCGAGGACGTACACACAGGATCACGGGACGGTCCGTGACGTATCGTCACACCTTGCTCGCTTTTGAATGGAACCCGGAAGTAGGAGGAGTCAGGCGTCGGCAAGACAGTGACTAGGGAACCGCCCACTCTACGAGTCTTGGGAGCGCTCTGCTGATGCAGCGTTTTTTCAGTATTTTAGTACGTCAGACAACAGCATCATTAAAAGGCCTAATGAGGGATTTTCCACAAATCCGTCTCGTTCCTTGATGAAGTGCCGAATGTGCTTTTCGCCTCGTTTATACTCCATATTGATGAATGTACACAAACGGACCTCGAGCTTTTTGGTGGTATATTCCTTTAAACCTCAGATTGACGCTGCTCTCTAAGGTTTCATAATTGTGAGACACGGAGTAATGACGTTGGTGAGGGAGAGACAGAGTTTATCAAATGAAGAAATCCTCCACACTGAGACTCAAATTGAAACAGGAAGTCCCATTGTTGACTTTGAAGAGTGGGAAAAGTGCCCTTTGACTTTGTATTCTGTCGTAGAGCACGGGTTGCACACCAGCTCAGTAATAGGATGTATGGAAGGAGCCATGTTGTGTCTTTTCCATGGGTTCTGTGGCTCTTATGTGCATGTGGGAGGAGCTTATAGTATGTTATCATTTCCTCATGTTGCTCAAAGTCGACAATTGACCTGATCCACTAACTTTGTTTCTGTGATATTGTGACTTAGCATTGGCTCATGTTATCAACAGCATTTTCTATCATATTTCTAAAGGTCATCCACAACAATGTAAGTCTTTAATAATAAGAGAGAGAAAGACTAATTCCATTGTAGCATGTATAATGTGCTCGTACATGTTTCCTAAGACACTTGCGAACATTAGGAAACAACAGATTTGAACTTTAGACCCAGTCACGTGACGCTAAAGGACATTCCCCCATTTTTACGTTCCCCACCTTTTGGGGACGAGGCGAACGCTTAAAATATACGGCTGAGGGTTCCGTGCAGAAATTAATTATGTAACCTATTGCTGCATCCGTGCAAAAGTTCACGGTGCATGAAAAACTTTATATGCATGGCCTTCACCTTTTACAGGCTCGTAAAATCCTAGAGTTGTGCTTAATTTTTTTTAAATAATGTGACAGAGGTAATTTATGAAGAGCAGCATATGTTAATAACACTCTACATGGCAGAGACTTTTAAAAAGTTGGGTTTGATGTCCACTCGCACGCAGGGAAAGGTCAATAGTATTTTTTAATGCTGCTCTAATGATATTCATGTTCTCAGTCGCCACTTTTAAATTGGACTCAGATGGAGGTGGTATTAATACCACTCTATTTTAAGAAGCCACTGAGGACTCTGCTGCTTTTTTTTAAAGGGTGTCCTTAATTAACGTGTATGATTAAGTGTGTGCGCGGAGAATACACAGTATTTACATTCTGAGCAAACAGTAGATTTAAATATTAGACTTCATGTATTTTGACACATGTATAGTAAAAGCCGAATTTGAGGATACCGTATATATAGAAGTATTATCTGTGCTGATGTGTACAGTAACGCATTGCTTTGGTATTGGTTTACAGTGTTTTGGCTTCAGACTTTACATTTCATTTGAAAGTGTTAGCAAAACATTCGCGTTAAGTCCATGGGGCTTGAATTGGTGTGCGTTAGCTCACCTCGTAGCGCCCCCACATGGAGGCTTGAGTCCTGTTTCAGTGGCTGCAGCTTCAATAATGTCTTGACCTTCTTGTCCTCCGCCATTCTCTGTTCAGCATAATACAAAGTGCTTTACCTCTAATAAAGGCACAATTCCCCTGAAAATGGCTTTAAAAATGGCCAACACAACTTTCATTTTCCCAGAAATGTCAAGTAGAATCATTTTTTTAAGAATGTTATCTTCCTTTTAGGATCAATGTGAGCACAGCGCCTGGGAGAATGTGTTGTTTTATTCGTTGGTTTCGCCAAGATCAATTCCTGCAGCACTTCCTGGTGCAAAGCTTTGACTCACTGTCGTCCTCTGGTTGTTCGCAGTCCTGAGTGTGTGCAGTCGCACAGTGTCCAATAGTGCTTTTATTTCAAATGTAAAAATCAAGATGTAACACTGGATCAACCGGGCCGTGAGAGAGCTTCTACTGTTTCAAGGCAAAGAAGGAAATGATGTGGCCGGTTACCACGGTAACAGAGTCACTGAGCTCCATGGTGTCATTATTGTTGTCGTCTTACTGGCCTGTTTGGAGACTTCAGATGCAATGCGCCAGTGACTCACGTGAAAGAGGCTTCACATTGAAAGATGTACGATTGATATTTGAGATATCTGTTGTTTTTTTTTCTCCTATTCCCTATTATTCATATATTTCCGTTTTAGATTGATTCGTGCATTAATCACCACAACTGCAGACGCATGTGAACAGAGCTGCTCGTCAGCCTCGGCTCCGTCTCTCCTCTGTGCTTCCCGTGTGGACGTCAAAGTCTGTGAATATGCAGGAACTGTTTTTTTGTTTTAATAGAAAAAAAAAAAATACAACAGCCCGACGCCCTCTTTATGCACGTGTATCAGCCGAGGCTGATGAACTCGGAGGCGAGCGTGTTCCTGGGAGCAGCTCTGGCAGCTCTGCCTACCACTTGATTAGGCAGAGCTCTGACAACCCGGCAGCCTGGTAAGGTCAGAACCTACAGAGTGTCAGAGAGGTGGGATGATGATGTATCTCTGTGATGCCTCCGTTTTTCACCTCTTGACTTTGTTGTTTTTCTCCATTGCACCGGTGTCAACTTTCCGCCCATCTGCCGAGGACGCGTCTCCCGCGTCAGAGCCGGACAGTCAAAGCCTTAACCACCCCACCCCCCCCCCACCCCCACCCCTCCTCCTCCCCCCACCGTGCCACATGGTCACTGTCTGTTGCATCTCTTGATTGTTTGAATTCAGATTTTGGATTCTGATCAACTGCTTTGTTTTGTTTTGGTAAGGTCAGAACCTACAGAGTGTCAGAGAGGTGGGATGATGATGTATCTCTGTGATGCCTCCGTTTTTCACCTCTTGACTTTGTTGTTTTTCTCCGTTGCACCGGTGTCAACTTTCCGCCCATCTGCCGAGGACGCGTCTCCCGCGTCAGAGCCGGACAGTCAAAGCCTTAACCAACCCCCCCCACACACACACACACACCCTCCTCCTCCCCCCACCGTGCCACATGGTCACTGTCTGTTGCATCTCTTGATTGTTTGAATTCAGATTTTGGATTCTGATCAACTGCTTTGTTTTGTTTTTTTGTTTTTTTTTACGTTGATTCATGTTGACGTACAGTGGTGAGGTTGTGTATCTTTGGTGATCTTGGTAGAGTGTTGGAATCAGAGAATTCAGTTGTCAGTAAACAGTCTTTACAAATATTTTTTGGCAGACATTTGCAAAGATATGCAATTTATTCTTGTTGAACTTGAACTGCTGACTCGTGGATTTTTCTCATGAACCTCGTTTTACATGTTTTCACTTGTCTGAGCGAGTTTCACATCACAATGTGTGTTCATTCTCATTGGCTCCACTGCCTCAGTGGGCGGGGCTAAGGTCCGGTTATGTGTTATCATCGACACCTCTCAGATTGTGTTATGATTTTAGCTCGAGGTGACTGAGACGTGTCTTCGCTGAATTCAAGGTGACAATTATAGTGTTATAGTTCCGACAGAGCAGCAGGTCTTTTAGTGTAAACCAGAGTGACACTGAATTATCAATGTGATGTGACTCCACTTTGCTCACTTTTAGTCAAATTTCAGGTTCAATTGTCTGACATCACAGGACCCACAATGATCATTTGAGGACTGATTCTTTATTGCAAATAAAACCTGGAGAAAGTCCTAAAGCGATGACAGCAATAGTTTAAAGGTGCAGCACGCAGAATCTTCTCCCTCAATCGTTGTTAATTACACTCATGAGGAGTGAGTGGTGATGCTGCTATATCTGTATTTCTTCATTTTCCAGTTTGTCGTGCAGCGCACAAGATAGGTTAGATACCGCTTGCTAGTCTGATTAGCTTGTTAGCATTAAGGTTCCTGCAATCGTGTCACTTTTACTGGTGAGTTTACAAACGCCAACTGACAAATCCTATGGGCTACACTTTTAATGCAAAATTACAAATTCAAGTATCTTGTAACATATCGAGATAATTCAAAATTCCATGAATTGATTCATGTCTAACTATCAGAGTAACATTGCATTTCTGTGATGTGAGGTCATGGTGGGGGTCGTCATCACACTGCATCAACATCTTCACATATACAGTACATCCCTCTCCTTTTTATATGGGGTCAAGCTGAGACAGAAGCCTAATCTTTATTTGTATTTATGAATCACATACGCACAATACCTGCTCAGTCTTATCAGCGTCTTTATTCACTCACATGTGCTGCATTTGATCACATAAACAAAGTGCTGAACTCTTCACATGGCTGATTCCAATTGGGTTGTAAAGATGACACCAGCCGCCATGATCCGGGATTTGTCGCCCTGAGCCTCGGCTCCTGTGCTGCTGCTGCTGCTGCTGCTGCTGCTGCTGCTGCTGCTGCTGCTGCTGCTGCTGCTGCTGCTGCTGCTGCAGCTGCACCTCTCTGCACGCACGTCTCTTGTTGTTAGCTCCTAATAGTGGATATTTCAGCTGATAATGTTGCAGACGTTGCCAGGGAAGCCAAGGTCAGGGAGGTGGTTATTCTTAGCGTGACCTCGGTTATAGTCTCTCCATTTTGTGTGAAAACAAACCAGGTGTGAATTGCAGAAAAGAGAGAGAGAGAGAGAGAGAGAGAGAGGATCCAAACAGTTTGATGAAGCTCACGTCGGTATTTGTGTAAAATGATGTGACTCAGGACGACACAATAGGAGGCTGTTCTGCCAGATTCCTCTTTTTTTCCCCTCTTGGTGTTGGTGTGTGTCTGCGTCAGCGTCTCTGTGTAAACAACACGGAGAGGGGGGAAGCTTGTGTGTGAGTGTGTGTGTGTGCGCGCGTGTGTGTGCAAGCTCAGGTGGCAGATACCCTAGGTAAATCATTTCAGATCCATTTATTCCGAGGCCTGTTCGCAGACGACACTCGCACAGCGCTGCCAAGGAAGTGTCACCATGTCAGCGACTTCGTTTGCACGTCTGACCCCGAGGCTGGCACGTGTGTGTGTGTGTGTGTGTGTGTGTGTGTGTGTGTGTGTGTGTGAGAGAGAGAGTGTGTGTGTGTTACGTGTATACATGCAGTGTACACATGGAAACACACACACACACACACACACATACACACACAGCATCTCTCATTCGCGTCTGTGTTTGATTCTCTCATTCAAATATTCAGCGAGAGAAACAACAGCAGGGGGAAGCGTTCCTTCCCTCTGACGGGCCGTGCTGCGTTCAAGCGTCCTGCGAGCGCTCATTTAATTACTCTAATGAACAAACCGATGCTTAACAGCACGATTCTTTGGTTCTCAAATGGCAAATTAATTTTTTAAAGCGGCCCGGATCAAATTAATGGTATTTTTAGTCTGAACGAATTTATACTTCTGCCCCTTGATATGACAGCTGTCGGAATGCGTGTTGAAAATGAGCTCGTTTGCGTGCGTCACTCGGCCGCTGACAGTCAGTTGTGACAGTTGTAAAGTGGTCTTGAAAAAAAAAAAAAAAACCGAAGAGAAAACGTGGACACTCGAGGCAGCCAGACGAAAGATTTGCAGGCTGTGATGTCTGTGTGTCAAATTACTTATCTCGCTAAGCATATGCCGCCACTTCAGAATCATATACTTCAAAAAGGCGCGGCCTTCAAACGCGTCAGAAAACGAACTGTCTCCTTCAACACATCCGTCATGTAGCCACCAGCCAAATGAGCGCAGATTCCATTTGCACTCCACAAAAAAAGCTCGCAGAGGAGACGTTTAAAGACGCTCTTGATGACTGTTTCAATTTGGAGAGACTGTTAATGATATCGTCTCGACTGCTGCTGCTTCTTTTTTTCTATCGCCTATGAAGAAGAAAAAAAAGTACTTAGATGTGCACTTCAGCTAAAGCTTTGCCAATTATTAATTTGAAGACAATTAGTAAATCACTGCTGCGCCCGTTATCCAGCTGTTTCCCTGGATTTCTGGATTTGGGAAGAGCGAGCGAGCGAGAGAGAGAGAGAGAGAGACGATCTCCGGGGTCAATTTATCCTGCCACTAATGACAAAACCAGAAATAATGATGAGCACCTTCACGCTATCACACGTCCACACAGCCATGTTTGGTTTGATGAGTCCAAAACACAATTATACAAATAGTTTTGACCCGGTAATAGAAAACCAAAGGACAAAAATAGCTTCTCTTGACTAACACCTGCTGTGCTTTTTATTCATCCACGCCTCCTCTACAACTCTACACACACACACACACACACACACACACACACACACACACACACACACACACACACACACAGTGGCGCGCACACACAACACAGCAGTGCTCGAGCTCCCTGCAAATATCCCACTTGGTTTATATTGTTCCAAGCGGCTAAACTATTTCATTGCACTAATTGGCCCGTGTCACTCCTGACGTCTGGATAAACACTGGAAAAGAGGGAGAGCTGAGACAAATGGCGGCTAATTAAACTGGTCTGAGTATGTGTGTGTGTGTGTGTGTGTGTGTGTGTATGTGTGTGCGCATGTGTGTGTGTGAGTGACGAAACACCCAGCTTGACAAAAGTAACAACTTCTCATTGCGTCAAAAACTTAATGTAAAGAGTTAAAAGAAAAAAAAAATTCTTGGAATTCTTCTCTAATTGCTGATCGGGAGGAAAAAAGGGAAACAATGATCGGCCTCAGTTTGTTTAAACTATTTTTCGGCAGGAGCCGCCATTTTAGGCCTTGATGCAGTTTAATATATTCAATCGGAAGTGTTATGTAAAGGTATAGTGTGTAGAATGTAGTGACATTTAGTGATGAAGTTACAGTTCAAATATAATATAACATATAATATTTCTCATCTTTGAAGAATGCAGTGGCCTCTAGCTTCCATCAAAACTCGTAATTTGTTGACTCTGTCCATTCAAGGACATTCCTTCATAAATATCAAATGTTTAGTCTATTGATTAAACAACCAAACATCAGTATAGTTATTCCATACATTTCTCGGGCAACAGAAATGGAAAGAGGTTCTAAACCTCACACACTGAACCTTTAAAGCCCAGACAGGGATGTGTGTATATGTGCCATATTTAAATATGATCTCTCGGTAAGGTTGGTCCTGACCGCTGCAGGTGTGACCCAGTAAAACACGACCGGGATGAAACCTGATCTCAGAACAGGGGGAAGGAGAGGAAGATAAAGCACGGGATGCAAACTCTTTGAATAAGCTGAGGCATGTTTGACCTCTGACCCCCGGGGGCACATTTGTTTTCAGATGGTGGCGTGTCGAACCCACCGCATCATCCCCGGGGAGATATCTCCCTCACCATTACTCTGCCGCGCCGCAGCAACGTTTCACCTCATGTTACAGCCGCTGTCTGACTGACTCACACATCTGGACACACACACACACACACAAACACACACACACAATCCCTCCAACCCTCACCCACCCGCCCCCCCTCCCCCTCCCCCTCCCCCTCGCCTCACCTCCCTTGCATTTGACCACTTGTCAGGGGATGTTTATGGGCCATTGTTTGCGGTGCTGATGATCATTGTCACCGGTTGATTCCATTACCCATAGCGGTCTGATGGATGGGGCCTACCCTGACGTCCACTGATAGGGGTGTCCTTGACCACTGGGGCAGACACAGTGAGCGCGCGCGCGGGGGGGGGGTTGTGGCGGGGGCTAGCCGCGGTGCGGTGGGGGTTGTATCTTTTATTTATATTTTCACTCCCGCAGAAAAGACACATGTCGATTTAAAGGTGCGACGACGTGAATATGTGGCACTTTTAGAGTGTGTAGAGGAAAAAGTTCAACCATGTTAGGGATTGTAGTTTAGGTTAAAGGTGCAGTGTGTAGGATGTAGTGTCATTTAAGGGGGTAATTGTATGTATCCATTGTATGTATCCGTCTGTTATCATTAAGTCAATCGCTTGTTTTGTGTAGTGGGCTCTTTGAAGAAGAGTCATAATCACCATGACCCCCAGAGGCCTCCGTGATTTGAACGTGAACATATGTTACATCTCTGGATGACCGCGTTTCATTGTATTTCTTCCGTTTCAGAAATCGCTACTTTAACCGAAACCTCTTTTGCTCAAAGACTTAAGACACATTATTCTTATTTATCTATTTGTACCTTCATGTGTCGGCGCTCGGTTAAAGCGTAAAACACAGTGTCTTTCACCTGGTCTTAATCTCATCAGCTGCGTGGATTTATACCCAGGCAGCGGTGAGTTGTTTCCCGTGGTCCGGCCTCCTGCTGAGCCCGAGTGTCACAACATTATTTCAACATTTCTCCACCGTCTCATTTAAACCCCGGCTCCTGCCCAGACCCGCCGCAACAGATGAGCCTGAAGTCGAGGAATCATTCAGACGTCACATATCACAGCGGTTAGCGACGCGAGCGGAAGGGAACGGATGTGGAGCCCGTGAGGGATCGGCCGCAGAGTGGGCGGATGAAGCGGTGGTGATAGCTGCGACATTTACCGCTGGAATCCAGCCGTCGCCAATTTTTCACCCAGCCCGGGCGCCATTGATCAGGGTGATATCGGGGGTGGGGAAGGGGGGAGGGGGGTGTGGGGGCGGGGGGTGGGGTGGGGTGGTGTCGTTAAAGACACATGTTTAACAAGCTTCTGCGGCTTTTCCCCCAAAAATGGTCACATCAAGACTTTTTCCATTATTCGCGAGAAGCTGCTCTCTATCCCTCAGATCTCTTCTGTCAGCGCGGCCTCGCCGCACAGATTAGGACACGACTTCCTGGATCAGATGAAATCACGAAACGAGGCCAGATTCTCTTCTCTGATGCAGAAATTAGTTTTATTAAAGGTGCAGTCAGTAAAATGTGGGTGAAATGATTTCCATTGCTAGTATTAGCAGCAAACAAAAGATGAAGCATCATCCTGCGGTTTCCTTCTCAGAATATAATCATGTGAATATACCAATTACTTCACTTTCCCTAAAATGACACATCTCCTCACACATTTTGTTTTTTTTACCATTAAGCCAACACATGTTGTGTTACTGTTTTTACAATAGCCCAGAATGAAAGAAACGTAATACCTTTGGGGTTTTAATGATAACTGATGTTCACTGAGATAGAATGAGAGGGCTAGATCTGTAGCATCACCACTCTAGATGCCACTCAATCCTGCACAATGTGCCTTTAAAGCGCCTTAGTGATGTATACCACCTTTTTCCTTTAAGACAATGAACCAAGAAAAGAAAAAAAACCCAGCGTCGCACAGTCCTCCCATAAAACTTCGATTAATGTCGTTGCAATATGCAAAGCTATGCTAATTTTATGCACGCTGTCAACCTGCGCTGTGGCCATTCCTCCTTCGTTCTCAAAAAGATACGGCCGCAATTAGACGACAGCTGATTGAAACCGCTTGCGCTTTATGATTCCGTTACTTTCGAGAGCTGACAGGGCGTCGCACAATCCGCCGACAGTACGCTTCTGCGGCGGGCGCCAGATTAACGGCTATTACTGACCCCCGACGCAAACCAACGGGTAATACATTTCAAACAAGCGACTCGCGGCGCCGCTGATTTGCATGTGGCGTGTCATTTACCATATTCCCTGATTACCTCATGATATACGCTTTAATATAGCACGCGCGCACGCACGCGTGGCGCAATCCGGCGACAGTACGCTTCTGCGGCGGGCGCCAGATTAACGGCTATTACTGACCCCCGACGCAAACCAACGGGTAATACATTTCAAACAAGCGACTCGCGGCGCCGCTGATTTGCATGTGGCGTGTCATTTACCATATTCCCTGATTACCTCATGATATACGCTTTAATATAGCACGCGCGCACGCACGCCTGGCGGTTTCAAAGCGGCGCCGCGCCTCTGCGTACCTCCGTCTGGACTTAACACGTCTGAGGCAGAGAAGAAGTGGAGTGATAGTTTAAGGGCTGCAGGGAGACAGAGAAGTCTTATCAGTTAAGACTTTCTTTGTATGTATGGTTTTTTTTTTTACTCCTCCTCCTCCTCCGCCTCCTCCTCTTCCTCCTCTTCCTCTTCCTCTCTGTGGAAAGCAGGGGTGCAGTTGATGAATTCTTAAGCAGATCTCGCTGATAATTGTATTTCATAACTGTCATGTGGAGAGGGACTGTCCGCTGAGAAGCTATTTGTGTCACTGCCTCTCTCCCTCTCTCTCCCTCTCTCTCTCTCTCTCTCTCCCTCCCTCCCTCCCTCCCTCCCTCCGCAGCCTCTTCAATAAAACTCAAATCACGACAGAGATTGTTAAGTCTACCCCCAAGATTATTAAATCCAAATGGAGAATTTATGGATGACACTTCATAACAATTAATCTGAGATGCTTGATTAATAAAGTTCGCTCACCCCCGCCCTCACCCCCGTGTCACCCACCCACCCCGCTCTTCTTCTTCTTCCTCTTCATCCTCCCCATCACTAAAGTTGTCCCGTTTGAGTGGGATGGGAGGGGGAGGAGGAGGAGGAGGAGGAGGAGGAGGGGTAACAGACGTACGGGTGGCAGGATGGTTGTCAGGGACGACATGAGTGTCATTCTTTTTGATTAATGGAGCGTCGTGACCCCGCCCCTAACCCTCCTTCTTTCCCAGCATGCCCACTCTCACCTCTCTGAAGCACCACCACCCTCTTCCACCACCATCCACTCCTCCCCACCCCCACCCACACTCCCGCCTCCCCCCAATAACAGGTAAAAATAGATGTGGGCCAAGTTATAGGCTCCTCCAGGTTTGGATTCAAGCGAGACAGGATCTGATTGGAGGAGAGATGAGGAGGGACAGGAAGGAAGGAATACAAAGGAAAGGAGGCATTGTAAGAAGGATGCGGGGGAAG
Organism: Chascanopsetta lugubris; assembly: GCA_016785325.1. Classification (NCBI taxonomy): domain Eukaryota; kingdom Metazoa; phylum Chordata; class Actinopteri; order Pleuronectiformes; family Bothidae; genus Chascanopsetta; species Chascanopsetta lugubris. The sequence goes on from JAFBJT010006442.1 coordinate 56,985, forward strand.
GAGGAAAGGGGAAAAAAAGAATCACGCAAAGAAATTGAGAAATGAGGGAAAGGGAGAATAAAGAGAAAAGATGAACGAGGAATAAACAACAGAGAGAGAGGTAAGAATGGAAGAAATATCAAAGGGAGACAAACCGAGGTCTCGACAGGGAAGAGAAGCAGCCGACGCAGGTTTTTGGAGAATGTCACCTCCCTCACCTTGTCACCATGTTAACTCAGCTGTGATTAATTAGTTGAGTGAGACGGAGCAATTAGGTCACGACGACGATGGTGTGCATCGTGTCTGCGGGTCTGTGTGCACATGTTCTTTTACTCTGATCGGGGACACGTTCATTCACAGGACACAGCTCAAGACCATAATAATCACTGTTGTAGAAATAGTTAAAAAAAGCCCAAGTTCATAAATCATTTATATAATTCAGATACGGATCCCCCAAACAAACAGTTTGTACTTTTTCCCTCTGTACTCTGTAGAAATTGGCTCCTAACCCGCATGTAAACAACAGTGGTAGCCATTACTATAATAGATAGTGATAAATGGTGGTTATTGCTTTGGTGATTGACTTCACATAGTAGTTGTGTGCCTGCGTGTCTAGTTTAAAACTACACAACTGCACCTTTAATACAGTTGGATACATTCTGCACTGTTTTACCGGGAAATTGCAGCTTACAGCGTTTTTAGCGACTTCTAACCGCTCTATGTATTTTCATAATAAATCAGATTACATATAGAATACAGTGCGAGTGTGTGACATTGTCATATATTTACATTTTCGCCCCATTTTTAAGAAATAAAACCAAACGCTCAGTCAGGAGTGGAGTGTATTTTTGCATTATCGCAGAAATAGCTGTAGATTAATGCGAGAGACTGCGAGGATAAGAAACCCTCAGACAAATCCTTGAACCAGTAAAGGCTTACAAAAGATCATATTTAACAATGATGGCTATATATTTTCCTTTTTTGCAATTAAAGAGTCCCTCTGTGTAATTTAATGCTTCTTTTCAAGTGTCGGGTCCCCGGAGACTTGGCCTGTAGCTATGCCATCGCTCTTGGTGATTATCATTAATGAATGTCGGCGAGGACCATCCCTCAATGTGACTAGGGAGGAAACACAAGCCCTAATTAAAGGTTCCTATTCATAAATATATGCCTCAAACTGCACGGATGGAGCGGCGCCGCGCACACAAGTCACTTTAATGTCAGCGAAAGCACCTTTTTAAGAGCATTTTCTTTTTCCCCCCTTAATGTACAGTAACGCGGCGGCGGCGGCGGTGACAGATTCCCCCGCAGCCCGATTCCACAGCGAGGGATCTGAGCAATTTGGAATCCGCTGATTTAAATTTAGGGCTAAAGCCGCAGATTAGGACGCTGTAATTTGACACGTGAGACGACGGATGACAAAGGAATAACACGACTATTTTTTTTTTTTTTTAACTGTCGCAACATCAGGATTCACTTTTTTGTGTCCTCCTGAGACTCTTGTGTTTCAGCGTTGTAAGGTGGTATCGCGCCCGTCCCCGAGACATCGGAATATTTAGTTCAAGATTAGTTTGGAAGATTTCTGTCATTTTTGTCACTTCTGAAAATATTAGAAAACAATTCCATAATGACATTTTCATGAATCTATAATCACCTGAACGTGTTTTTTACCATCACCCTTAAATTGAGCCCATTAATGTATATTTACATGAGGAGCGGGTCCTCTCTACAGGGGCCGCCATGTTTTTACAGTAGCCCCGAGTGGACATACTAAACATCTCCTGAGTTCTAATGACAACTGAAGTCTACCATAGTTTCTCCTGCATGCTCAGAAGGGTGAGGATGAGGTGATGGGTACAACATGTAACTTCACCTCTAGAGGTCACCAAATCTTACACACTGCACCTTTAAGGGTAATGGGGAAAAAAATACAACATTTAGGTGATTATAAATTCATGAAAATGTCAGCATGTTATTGTGATGTAATCTTTTTAAAAGCGACAAAAATGACCAAAATCTCACAGACTGCACCTTTAACCCGTATGTTCTCTCATTAAAACTCATTCTAACAGTTTGAATTGCGGTGAGCGCAGGCTGACACCAGCTCTCACAAAAAAAACAAACCCTGGTGGCCGCGTTGTCACATCACTCTCCCCGTGGTGTTGCGTGAAGAAGATAATGTTAACATGGAGGATAATATAATATTGAGTCTGTCCGGATGTTTAATTCTTCTCTCTCTCTCTCTCTTCCTCCAACAGGCCTCGCAAAGCAAAGTCCTGTCGAGAGGAGGAGGAGGAGGGGGGGGGGTAAAGAAGCTGGCGGAGACAAACATTCGGCTGTTTCTCGTTCCCCCTTAATGGCTGGAAAATGCTAATTGGACGTTGCGCGTGTCAGAGAAAACAAAAGGCACAGGAGGAGGAGGAGGAGGAGGAAGGAGCGTGCGTGTCGCAGAGTGCAGGTATTTTTTTATTTTTTTAGATGTGTCACTTGATTCGGCAGATTTTGGCGAGGGAGCAGGGGAAGCTCTCGGGCTCGTGCAGATGAAGTTGTAGCTCAGGTTTAGTGCAAACAAGCCGGAGTTGCTTTCTCTTTTCTTCTTCTTAAAAAAAAAAGAAGAAGAAAAAAAGAAATCTGACTCTGTCACTGCGGCGACGCATCTCATCATATCCTCCGTCCACACTGACAGAACCACAGGGAGAGGAGCTCAGGTGTGTGTGTGTGGGGGGGGGGGGATTACAAAGCTTTAATTGCATTGTCAAAGCCAAAGCAACACATGGTTTTATTTAAAGTCTACACATTAAAACAAAAAGTAAATCTCTATAAAATATCAAAACCTCTCTGTCTCTGTCTCCACACTCACACTTTGGCATTTTAATTATGCCGTCTTATCTGATAGATGTGCAGATAGAGCCCCGTGTCAAAGTTAGAGCCTGCTCTTTATTAATTTTTTTTTATGATATATTCTTATATTCAGTCTGTCAATGAGCGTGTGGAATCTGATAGGGAGCCATCATTGATTGAAGATTACTCAAGATTATATGAGGAGGAGGTGGGGGGAGGGGGGGGATTAGGGTGAGCTGTGAGCCTTGAGTCGTCAGTTCAAACTTAGTTGAATGACACGATGTGGGGAGGAAGTGTGGAGCCGCCGTGGCAGATCTTAATACAAATACTGTGTTTGAAACATAAAAAGATATTTCACTAATAGGAAAGCTGCAGGGACGGACACGTTTAAACCCCCCCCCCCCCCCCCCCCCCCCCCCCCCCCG
>JAFBJT010006442.1:60735-74365 GCA_016785325.1 Chascanopsetta lugubris
CTGTCTGTCAACATTTAGGAAATTTAATTTGACAAATTCCAGCACAAAACTTTGTGGATATATGTTTTTCAAATGTTCAGTTGCTTAATGAGAGGGAGACACAACTGCAGCTGAGTCAAAGTAATGCACATTTAATGATTTATTTAATTCTAATTTAACAGTGATACAGACATACATAGAAAAATGTCTAATATTTACCCCAATAAAAAGGCCGGTTGAGAAAAGGTCAAAAGGGTCAAAGCCTGGGTGAAAGTATTAATTTTGTAAATGTACATTTAAAAAAAAACATCCATTGATTTTTTTATTTTTTTTAACTATTATGTAATTGAAATGAATTAATTGTGTGTAATGAGTGTTAAAAAGAAAATTGCATTATGCTAATTGATCATGTGACGTTCTAGGTGTTACTGATGAGGAGGAGGAGGAGGAAGATGAAAAAAGCTGTGGAGGCACCAAATGACCGAAATGACGAAAAGCTAAAAAGAATAAGGCCATAAAGGTAAGTGGATTTTCTTTTTCTTTGTTAAAGCTGCGTGTTTTGTGTGTTGAATTGGCCCCGTGAATACACAACATGAATACACAACTTGAAATGTGACCAGCACATTTACAGACATAACTTTTTTTCCTTTAATTCAAACTGTTGAGATCTTACAAATAAGCTCGATCATACACAATAAAAGTTCCAAATGTAAACATAGCTCATTCTGGGTTGTAAATTAAGGGTAAAATGAACCATAATTTTTCTGAGATTTCTGACCTGATTTGCACCAATAACGATAAAAACCTCAAAAGTTGTTGAAGTACTTTTGTGTGTTCTGGCAAATTATTCCTAATATATGTTTTTAGTCTTATGGCAAACACAGTTTGAGTTCCCTCACCTCATCTGAAAACCTGTGACACTCCTGATCCTGCTGCTTCTCTTTACGTGGTCAGACCTGGAGGGAGAGAGAGAGTGAGAGAGAGTGAGATAGCAGAGAATAATGTATGTAAATATACACACGCATGTTCTCGCCCGGCTCTGAGGGAGAATCTTCATGCGGAAGGGAAGGAAACACACTGACGTGTCATGATGCTGTCACCGCGCCACGGTTAACGTATTAGAGGGGCTTCATGTGTGCGAGCTGAGGAAGAGGAGGAGGAGGAGGAGTGTGGGGGGGGGGGGTAACAACACTTTGTGTGTTGGGCTTTTGTCGTACATGCACACGGACATGGGTGGTGGCATCACATGAAGAGGAGTAACTGTAACCAGCAATTTAGATCATAGTATTCTAAGCGTGTGTGTGTGTGTGAGTTTGCGTGTGTGTGTGTGTGTGTGTTGTTGCACATATATTCGCCATATACTGCATTTGTTTGATTTCAGACTTTGAAAGACACTCATGATATTTTTTTACAGCTCTAAAATGAGAAAAATGACAAAGTGTCGCTAAAAATGTCCCTTTAATGTCACATTGAAAAAGACTTCAATAAATAAAAAGAAGTTCATCTGACTTGGATAAAGTTGAGTGAGGGGACGAAAAGCTTCATTGTGAAAGAAAACCTTGTCATTCCAATGTGGAGGTTTCAGTGCAGGGGTGATTGTTATTACCCCCACCCCCTCTGCCTCCCGAGCAACATGTCCCCCCCTGCTGGCCGGGGTCTGACCCTGCACCATACCTGCTCTGCTCTACTCCCTCTTCTGCTTAGATAACCATTCCAACCACTATTACACAACACAACCAAATACTCTCATTTACCTGTTGTTGTTTTATATATTGACATAGTAGGTTGATTTTTTTTGTATTCTATTATTAATATTTTTAAAATAATAATAAATATTAATATTTGTCTCACTAGTCTTTACATTTGAACATATAAGGATCATGACTAAAGGGAGACAATCACAGTATGACTTTAGTCCCTTTAATGAGACAGACTTTTTTTTTTTACTTGCATTTTGTTCTGTAATTCAAAATAATCCAAATAAACACGTAGAAAATCCTATCTGATTCATACCATAGTGGCACATGTAGTCAGCAGTGCTCAGCACGAGAGTCTGCAGCGAGCAGCTCTGCTGCTCGAGCGTCTGTCCGCACACTCAAAGATGGAAACGTTAGTGACGTAGTCTCGCTCCATCAATCAGCAGCCGGCTCGCTCCTGACAGACAGGGACAGACAGATGCTGGGGCGGTACTTGGGAGTTTCTTTTAGTGCATAACAAGCGACCTCAGACACGCTGCGTGGGGAGATATACGGCTTGGCACCGCGCGTAAGGACGCGCGTTCCGTGCGTAAAGAGAGGCGAGGACGAGCTCTGCTGCTACTTTGAGTTTTATCTTTGAAAGTATGAGGAAGGAAGGAGGAAAAAAAAAAAACAACAACAACTCACCAGGATTAGTTGAACGGGGCCTGGGTGATGGTTGGAGGTAACGTTATAGGTAATCCATTACTTTCGGTAGTGGTCTCGTCTCCAAAGCTCCAGCAGCCCCAGGAGCAGCAGCAGGAGCCGCCTGCGGGGCTGGAGCGTCTGTGTGGCCGCATGGCTCCGTCCTGTGTCCGGGGAGGGAGCGAGGGAGGGAGGGAGGGAGAGAGGGGGAGAGGGAGCGAGAGGGCGCGTGCACAGTCTGAACTGCGCCACTTCTCGTGCCAGCCAAAGTTGTGTTGTGATTATCACCACACCCTCCAACGAGCCTCGGGAACCCCCCCCCCCCCCCCCCCCCCCCCCCCCCGCCGCTCCTCCTGCGCCAAAAACACGGACACATGATTTAGGATAACACCGTCCCACTCACTCCCCTTGCGCCCTTTATAAACACTTTATGCGGGATAATAGTTACAGGACGCAGAGTGGGCTGTTTAATGAAGCCTCGTGCAGAAGCAGAGCCCCTCCCCTTCACCACACGCCTCGGTGAAAAGGTGCGACTCGTCGATCCGCGTGCAGCGTCCGTTGTCCCGCAGAGGAGGTCACTGTGAACACCCGCAAACTTTGCGTCAAATGGGACGTTGAATTCTGTGTTTGTGTTCGTACACACACACACACACACACACACACACACACACACACACACACACACACACACACACACACACACACACACACACACACAGAAGTTGGCTCAACTTCCTGGCTGCTGCAGCAGCAGAGTCTGACTTTGTGATTGATGTCTCAGGGTGTGATCTGAAAAGTCAGGCCTGGTCAGTCTGGTGACGTGTGGTTTCATGTCATGTGGAGGAGCTGCCTCCTGTTCCATGTGTTTGTTGGAGTGATGTGGGATTCACTCATTCATGCACCATTGTTTAGTTGTTGAGTATTGGCATATGTTGTTACTCTGCTGTCCATAGGACTGCAGTTGACGTTACTACATCTCACTGTATCTATCTATACTATATGATTAACCCCCCCCCCCACCCCACACACCCCCACACACACACACACACACACACACACACACACACACACATTCCCCTCTCTAACTTGGTCAACTCCACCTTTGCATATAACATCATTCATTTACTATGTACACATGTCAATCTGTTATTATAGATAGATAGATAGATGATAGATAGATAGATAGATAGATAGATAGATGATAGATAGATAGCTAGTGATATTGTACATATACTGTAAAATGCAGCGCCATCGTGCTGTGGCACCACCACAACTACTTTTATTGTCATATTATAATCATATTATATTACATTGTAATATATTATATTGTATGAGTACTATTCTTTGCACCTCTGGTCAGATGTTATCTGCTCTGTACTGTCTTTGTGCCTGTGCTAAAGGTATTTGATATACATAGTATACAGTATACACAGTATACATAGTATACATAGTATACTGTATACTGTGTGTACTATATGTGGTAAATATAGGTATGGAATAGTCTAAAGAAAACGACTCGTGCTACATTCATGCATCTCAACTTTCCTGCAGTCACCTCTCCCTCTGTGCCGTTTCCAGATAAATCGTCCACGCGCGTCTCTTCCTACTGTCTTGTGCGTTAAAAAAAAATGGGTGGGTGGGTGTGTGAGGTGGGCTGGGTGTGCGTCTAAGGAGTGGGGGGGGGGCATCTCAACTTTCCTGCAGTCACCTCTCCCTCTGTGCCGTTTCCAGATAAATCGTCCACGCGCGTCTCTTCCTACTGTCTTGTGCGTAAAAAAAAAATGGGTGGGTGGGTGTGTGAGGTGGGCTGGGTGTGCGTCTAAGGAGTGGGGGGGGGGCAGGGGGGTAGGGGGGGGGGGGGGGGGGTGTACAGGACAGGACAGGGAGGCGTTTGAAATGAAAGCCATCCCAGTGAACAATTAGAGGCGCGGATTGACAGGTGGGCTCTGACTGTCAGGGTGACGCCTGTTGGAGGGGTGGAGTAAAGGAGGAGAGGCCGGAGAGGCAGCTGCATGTGTCTGTCTGTCAGTGTCTGGATGCGCCGCGCATCAGCCAGCGAGCGCACGTCTCTACGGTTCCACTGCGGAGCTCATCCGGCGGCGTCCGAAGAACACAAGCAACATATTTTGTAAAAAAAAAAACAAAAAAAAATTACACAAAAAAAGAAGAGGAAGAAGAAGAAGAAGAAAAATACAAGACGAAGAAGAAGGAGCAAGAGGAAGGAGGAGGCTCGTGACTTTCTGAGAGATTGCCCAAAGAGTCCGTGTTGACGCGCGGCGGATATGTGAGTATATGCCGTGATCCAGCGGGTGTTTTCACGGAGGCAGAGGGGACACACACACACATACACATACACACGCGCACATACACACACACACACACACACACACACACATTAGCACGCACACAGCCACAACACACACATGACTGATTGACACACGCCCAGCTCCTCTAACGTGTCACTCTTTCCTCCCGTTTCCTCGTTTTCCTCCTCCTCTTCCTCCTCCGCGTGTCCCCGAAGCGCTCGGATGCCCCCGGACACCTCGTCCGACACAGCACGCACCATCCCCCGGACCCACAGGAAGCTCGGAGCTGCCCCCCTCCTTTTTTTTTATTTTTTTTTATTGTTTTGATACATATATTTTTTTCCTCCAGAGGCATGAGAACCACCCGAAGCGGTGAGAGGGACTGGTTCACCTATTTGTGACCGGATCGCAGCGCAGGGAGCCCGGGTAGTGGCGCATGTCTGATCCCCCTCCCTCTCCCCCTCCCCCGACTACCACCACCACCACCACCACCACCACCACCACCACCTTCCTCCTGCTGCTCCGGAGAGACTGAGCCCCGCAACGGAGCTCCTGTCATTTCCCACCCCCGCCGATGAGTTCCTGTGGCCGGCAGAAGTTAAAGGACGAGTCCGCTTGAAGGCGAAGCCTCGTTTTTGCTGTGCTTTTTGTGCATCGATCGCCCGAAGAATAGAGATTTAAAACCCCACGGCTTCTCCCCGTCCGAGCCCCCCTCTCATCCGGCTGAAGAACCGAGGGGAGAGCGGGGGAGAGCGAGCGAGCGAGCGAGCGAGCCAGCCTCCCCGCCTTGGCACTCCCCTCCAGCGGGTTTCCTTCTCCAGCTCGTCCCGCTGCTCTGATCTCTGCATGAAAAGTCAAGCGGAAAGTCCTGCAGCAGCATGCCGAGGAGAAAGCAGCAAGCGCCGCGGCGGTCATCAGGTAAGCCCCGGCTCTGCACCACCGACACCGACACCGCCCCCCCCCCCCCTTCAGTAACACACACTTTATTTACACACACACACACACACACTCTAAGATAAACAAACAGGAATGTGCGTAAGTTTTCGCAGCAGTGTGCGCACATCCAGGCCCCTGTGTGGCGCAAAACAAGGACAAGATGTCTCTGCCCACTTCCACTGTCTGTTTCACTGTCACTTCACTTAAAGGTCAGAAGCAGCCGAGTTTACCCCCCCCCCACTGTGATCTAACAGCGTCGGGCCTGATGTGATGCCTTGATTGGCACCTGCATTGTTGTTGTCACCAACGCAGACTTGCGCCAAACTGCGCCAGAATGCGCCAGAATGGGGCTGTGAAAATGCAACCAAAAAAAATCTTGGGTCTTTTCAAAGCTGATCCTCCAACACAGGCAGCATCCCGAGTTTGATCCAAAACAAAGCTCGTCTTATCTCCAGTCTACAGGCGCACAACATGTGTTGGTGTGTCGGTGCCAGTTTAAAGGAGCAGTGGAGAGAAAGCCTGTGTTCCGCTCTGGAGTTGCCATCCTGGATTTGATGCTTGATTGATCGCCTGTCATGCGACTTCTTTTGATCTATTCATCCCTGATAAACATCAGTAAATCATTCACACACACACACACACACTCAGAGAGAGAAGGATAGAGACGCATGCGCCCCTGGCTGTGCCCCCCCACCACCCCCTTCCTCTCAGAAAGGAGGAGAAAGGGGGGGGGGGGGGGGAACTTATTTGCCCCGCAGAGGAGCAGAGAGAAAAGACAAACTGAAAGAAAAGTTCTCAAGTGGGATAAATAGTTGGCGATTAATACCCTAAGGGGGAGGGTACAGGGGAGGGAGGAGGGGAGGGAGGGAGGGAGGGAGGGGGGGTGCTGAGGCGTTGCGAGATCACAGGGAAGCACCCCCCCCCCCACCACCACACACACACACACACACACACACACACACACACACACACACTCAGACATGGTACTTAAACACTGCAGGGTGAAGGGGAGGGTTTCCACTTCAGAACCTCCTGACCTGACCCTGTGTGTGGAGGTGTGTGTGCAGCACGGTGCCCGAGTGTCACACACACAGGTTACATCCACATCACACCACACCGCGTACTAATGTGTGGTAGCGCCTGCAAGTATTACCATCGAGTACCAGAAACAAAGTACCATATGCAACTGAGGCAAAAGTGTCGTAAAAGACAAGGTAAAGAGCAAAGTCAGTTCTCCTCAGAAACCTATCGATTACGTTTTCTCAATATTTGAAAGCATACTAAATTAAGTAGCTGTGTAGCAACATCAAGCAAACTAAAGTCACTCTAAATGTTTGTAATGTTGACACCAGGAGATTTACTTCCTCATAGTACAACTTCCTGGTCTCAGGAAGCCATTGTTTATCTTTCTAAATACACAAGAATGTCGTCCCATTATATTTACCTTATGTACCCATGTATGCAGAACGACCATGAAAGTGATTCCACGCATATGTTCTTTAGAACGTGGTGGATAAGTCAGGTGTAGTATTATGGGATAACTTCCCGGTACCTGAAACCTATATTGTTTTTCTAGTATGTTAAAAAGGTAACACAAATAATCATTCCAAAAAACATGCAGTACTTGTATATCCCATATTAGATACTTTAAAAGTCACTGTACCGATGTGTTGTTGATACTTGTGTATTTCATTTGCTGATCATAGAACTTCCTGTCATTGAAAACCTGTAGATTATGGATCAAAATATGCACTAAATGATGTAGTACTATAGAAGTCACTCTTGACATCACAGTATTGCAACTACAAGGACGTTGATTCGATTTAGAAGATATTATATAAGTATGTTTCCAAAAGAGTTGGACCTTATCCAGCGGCCTGTGTGTAAGAGTCTCTACTATACAGGTCAGGTCATGACTCCAGGTCATGTTGAGTCAAATTCAGTCTAAGTAGTTTGATAATAATAGAACATTCTACTATGAAAATCCAATGACTGATGTTCCCAAATATGTATTAGAGAAAGTGATATCATTAACATATTCTTTTTATTAGTTTATTCTCCACAGAAAAGTAAATTGCATATGAATTCATATGCTATGCCAGTGTATTTTGTACACACTCACACACACACACACACACACACACACACACACACACACACACACCACACACACACTCACACACACAACCCGTCGTCGTCCCCTGAGCTGACCAGACGTGAACCGCTGTGCCAGAGAAATCTCATGTTTATAGCCTGAATCCATTTGATGTCGCTGGGAGATGTGTGTGTGTGTGTGTGTGTGTGTGTGTGTGTGTGATTGACATGCATTTCCAAATGACGAGAAACACACACACACACACACAGCGAGGCAGAGACAGTGAGTGGTGGTGGTGGTGGGGGGGTGGGGGGGTGGGGGGGGAGAGAGAGGAACCTTTGAAGTTCACGCCGTAATGACCAAAGCCGAATAAAACAGCTGTAGAATGTTAAGCAGGCGGTGGAAATGTGAGGTTAAGCAGACTTAATCAAGGTTGTGACAGGAAGACTTTGAACTCTGCGGGCCTGTAATTTCTAATTGACGCGAGGCTTTGGTGATGGATGGAGTGGAAATGTGTTTGAAGAGCGAGCTGGAAAAACGCACTGTGTCTGTTTCCACCTCCGCCACAAACACGCCGCTGAAATCCTCCGGTGCAGAGAGAGAGGGAGAGAGAGAGAGAGAGAAGAAGAGGAGGAGGAAGAAGAAGAAGAAAGTGTTGCTTCCTGTGTGTGTTGTCCTGCAGCTTCCACTCTGGTCCGAGCTGCAGCGTGGCCCCGTTCCCACTCTGCTTTTGGATTATTGATTTAATCATCTGCTTTTGTAACACACACACACACACTCACACACACACACACACACACACACACTCACACACACGTCACACGCAGTGATTGTCGACTTGTCTGTGAATTAATTGCACTTCCTCTCTGCATGCGCCTCCCCCTCTCAGAGCCACCTACGCTCCCCCCCCCTCCACCACGATGCATTTTCACAAATACTATGATCCGTCTCTTCAGAGGGGCGCTGAAACAATAAGAGAGACACAGAGGGAGGTTTCAATGGCTCTTTGTGTGCCATTTTCAAACGGGCTCACTTTCATCAGTCACACTGATGATTTTTAGGCCCCGTAATGGCGCCGTAACCACCCCACCTCCCCCCATCCCCCTATCTACCAGATTATGACCGCTGACAATACATCAGTGTTCTTTCATTTGGAACCACATTACTGCATCTGTTAGTTTTGGCAGTTGAGTTCAGCGCTGTGCCGTTTGTGCAGCCCAGAGTTTTGCTGCAGTCATTTGTCGTCATTTTTTTCTACCCCCCCCCCCCCCCCCCCCCCCCCCCCCCCCCCCCCCCCCCCCCCCCCCCCCCCCCCCCCCCCCCCTCCGCCCTTTTTTTCCCCCCCCCCCCCCCCCCAACCCGCCCACCCTCACACCCACCTCTCTCCTCCACTCATCCTCCCCCCTCCTGCCTCTTGTCTCCTCTCGCTGAAGTGCAGTTGTGTTTGTGAGGTGTTTCTCACAGGGTCTCGGTGTAATTAATGGAGGGTGAACAACAAAGCAGTGATGTCAAGTCGGAGGAATCATCATGAGAGTAGTAGTAATAGTAAAACAGGAAGTGGAATGATTCAGTGACATCCTACCAGGGAGTTAAAGGGTTACTCATAAGTTTCATTGTCTCCCTCTTTCTGCGATTTGTTTTTTGTATCAATGGTTACAGAAACTGGGACATTTGGTTTATTATTGTATCAGTTGTGCAACAGAAAACTATTACGCAACAACTTCACCAGTTAATACTTTAGTAAACAAATTGTTCATTTTGAAATAACAACAATGATTAAATAAATAATGAATAACTGGACAAGAGCTAGCAGTTCAAAGACCTCTGTAAACGTTGGCCCATTTTTATTTTCAACTGTTTACAATGTTTTGGCCAATAAAGTCAATTGCTGTCCTGCTGATGATGTCATTTCCCTGTATCTGTTAAATACGTTTCACTTTATAGAAAATGTACAAGGTAAAAGTAATAATTTTATGTAAAATCGCTTTTAAGGAAGCACATTATTTTCAGTTCTGAATTTGAAGCAATTTTATACCTAAAATATTTATAGAGGATGAAACGACGTCCATAAAAATTCTATTGGACATTCTAAAGGTCACTATACAGGTGTGTTATTGACATCAGGTGATGTTAAAGTGAAGTATAATATACTTGCTTACCCCTCATGAATATGCAGTGAAGTACATAATATAGATAAAACTGTCGAACAACGTATGCGAAAATACATTAAGGTGTCACTAAAGTCATTACACAGGTATGTGACTGGCATTGCCTATATATCTACAGATACCTTTGAATACCATCTGCATTAATCTCGTTGTTTCACACTTGACCTTTGACCCCTCCCCGTCTATTACTATCCCCGTTTAGAGGCAGGGACTCCTGACATCAGCCACATGTTTAAATATGGCAACGCGCCTCACACACATTACAGTGAAATAACTGTTAATTAGTTTAATTAATGGACGCCAGTTACCGTATGTGAAATACACAAAGAGGCCCATAATTCTGCGTCTGCCTCGATGCGGAGGTCAGGGTTCTGATTGCTGCGGGAAAATTAATAGCATGGCGGCGACGTCGACTCGCGCTCTCCCTGCGCCAGGCGACCTATCTTAAATCAACCACTGTCACTCTGTGTAATGAATCTGTCAACTAATCATTCAACATGCCGGCGTGATTACAGGGGTTGCATTTATTCCGTGCAAGTAAAAAAAAAAAAAAAAGTTCTAGATGCTTTGGAAAAATATTTTCCTGTTCAACGTCCAGTTTTAGTAAGTGAGACAGTTGCGGGAGGTGTGGGAGTGGGGGTTGGGGGGGGGGGGGGCGGAGCAAAGCGTGGGGGACAGGTGACCACGGGGACACGTGTTCCCCCCCTCGCACCTTCACTCACACGTCGGACAGGAAGCCGTTCCTTTCTCCGTGTCTCCTGTAAACAAACCCGAGTGGTGCATTTTAATGATCTGTCCGTAGCTTAGCACAACACCTGTTTAATTAAAGCGCTCGTCAACTTCGCTAAACTCACATCGCGGCGTCCGCGCAGACAGAGGTGACTCGCCTCGCCTCGACATCACTGGCTGCTCTCTCTCTCTCTCTCTCTCTCTCTCTCTCTCTCTCTCTCTCCCTCTCTCCCTCTCTCTTGTTTTCCTCGCTCTCCTGCCGCCATCATTGCAAAGCCAGTCTCTTAATTATGACTCTGTTGGTTGGTTGGTTGGTTGGTGGGAGGGAGGAGAGAGAGGAGTGGTGGTGGTGGTGGGGGGGGGTTCTTCTTCTTCTTCCAGCATCGTTAGCCGCGCTCCCTAATTATCCAGGTAGCTGACGGTTCAGTGACAGGGCCCCACCGATTAATGCTGACAAATTCTGCAAGGTGTCAGGTCTGCGAGCCGCCTTGATATAATCAACTCGCCACTTCTCCGCCGCCCACCCCCGCTTGCTCCGCCGCAAACTCCGCCGCCGAGGTTGCTGACGTGACGAATCGGGGGAGGGGGGGCGGGCGGCGACACGCCAAAAAAAAACCCAACGTGCGACTTGTGGAGCCAAACACGCGACTGGACAGCGAGCGTCCTGTAATGAGGTTATGAGCGGCTGTAGCTTTAGGTTTGTGTGATTATCACGTGAGGCGCTGCAGAGGTACAGGTGATGCAGCAGAGGAGGTTTGGGTTGGGAGCTTCCTGCTGGTGTGAGAGGGTTTTCCTCCAAACTTCCCTCTGATCTCCCTGGTTACGGCTCCTCCGTCTAGTTGACAGAACAAGTTCAAAGAGGAGAAGCATTAGCGCCGTTCCTTGTTGTTGCTTTGCATTGTGATGTGGCTCACGGCGCCTGTCAACAAAGAGGCAGACGACTATTAGAAGCATGTGTTGGTTTTATTGGGACGATTCTGATGAAGCACTAAATGGCGTTTTTGAACTAGCTGAGAAATACAGATGGTGTGTGTGTGTGTGTGTGTGTGTGTTTGGTACCTGTGTAAGGACCTTTTCCAATGTAAACACAGACCTTCTCGGACATAATGGCAACTATAGCCTCATCATAAAGAAGCAAAACATCATTTCTTAAATGCTGATTTCAATTTGAAGGATTCAGTGACACCTAGATGTGGGCTACATTCTGGGCTACTGTAAAAAAGATGGCAGTGCAACATGGCCGCCCCCATAGACTGGACCTACCCCTGATGTAAATGTAAGAAGGTTATGATAACAACAATGGCAGTACGCAGGTTAAGCATCAATGTTATTTGCAAATTGAATGGAAGTGAGGTCAACGTAAAGTCCTAATAAGGATAGTTGCACAGACTCTGTGTGTGTGTGTGTGTGTGTGTGTGTGTGTGTGTTTCTGAATGTGATATGCAGTGATCTGGGTGATAAGGAAGTGAATGTAAAGTGTCATTAACAGGTGACATTGACTGAAGGAGTCAGTGGAGACGTTTGCTAACCCACTCTCCGCTAACACCCGTGCTTTCATTTGCATGTGTTGTCAGAAGCCCGTGGGCCTTGCAGGAAATCAAACACACACACACACACACACGGGCGCGCTCCCCGTCCTCATCTTCGTGGAGGTTAAGTGACAAATGAAGATCGATGACTGCTCTTATGGAAAAGAGAGGGTCGAATCGAAAATATGTGGGAATTAGGCTCCGCCGGCGGGGGTGACGATGTGAAGGCATGTGGAGCGGCGGCCACGGGGTAAAACTATCCCCGGGCTTAATGAGGTTCAGAGGAAGCAGGGAAACCTGGATTTGCGCTCAAGCACGGCACGAGGAGTTCTGACAAAGAAGTGAAGGGAACGAGGTCATTTTTTCACGGGACTAGCATCCTCCCTCCCCAAACGCATCCTGCGTGTATTTATTGTCTGTGATTTTTTTTTCTTTTTCTCAGCGCGGCTGTTTTCCATTCACAAAAGAAATCCTGGCCGTGATTCAAAGCAGCTGCAAAACAAAAGCCACAATGTACAGTAGGGATGTCGGATAATACCAGGAATAATAACAAGCATGACATCATCCACATGGCCGTCCTTAAGGGCTTTAGGGCAGCGGCCGCTAATTACTGTGAAGGATTCGGGCCGGCCTGAACTTTTCCCGCTGATTGAGTGAAAAGGCCATTTGGGTGAAGGCAAAGGAATTAGTTATAAATGAATGCCTAATGGTGTTCTGCATTGGATCCAACACAAATATGATATTCCCCAAAGAGTATGTGGATTGTGGAATCTGGAGATTAGAATCCAGGGATTAGTCATGGCCCGGTTTGTGAGAGGAACTTAGCATCGTCTTTGCAGTCAGTGGCAAAGCATTGTGGGCGATCAGGTGCCATTCGCTTCCTCACGCAAACACTGAGCTGAGCACATCTGATCATTGTAGCAGGGTTTTTGTTTTTTTTAAGTCAAGGGGAGCGAGGCTAAGTGGAGGAGGAAGGACGGGAGGACACGGAAAGAAAGAGAGGAAAAATGGCGAGTCGTGATTTAAGGCGAGAAGATGGGAGGTCCGGGGTGCACAGGGAGGTCAGTGTGTTCTCGGGGGAGCCCCAGTCTCGCCTGTTTCCACTGCTGTATACACACACTGTGTTTAATGTGTGTGTGTGGGTGTGTGGGTGGGTTGTTTCCCATACTTTTTCATTTGTCGCAGAACAGCCTTGAGTGTCTTTCATCAAAGTACATTGTGTTTGTAGTGATCAAGTCCAGTGTGTTACGTGAGTGTGTCTGTACTGCTGTGTGTGTGTGTGTGTGTGTGTGTGTGTGTGTTACTCTGTGTCCCTGTGGGTGTGTGTGTGTGTGTGTGTTACCATGTGTCCTTGTATGATTGATGCTTTCCACACCAGACAGATGCTGTTACTGGAGCGACCACACGAGCCAGTGTTGGCCGCTGCCGTTGATCGAGTTTGTCCAAAGTCATCTTGCATTTTACTCCAGTGATCGAATATCATATTACCAAGTTTATATATATATAT
>JAFBJT010006442.1:102176-112442 GCA_016785325.1 Chascanopsetta lugubris
TATAGCAAAACCTGTGGCAGTGAAATAATGCATAGTCAGCATCCATCAACATAAAGAAAGCAATGACAACAATAAAACCAACTGGTAGCTGGCCGCAGCAGCCTGCGCTCTGCCCTACGTCAATGAACGAGATGGAGGTTCAGCCAAAACAGCCGAATGGGGGACAAATCACCAGACCAAGAGCTGGAGGAACAAGAATCATTCAGACTCACTGGTCACATCAGCTTCTATTCCTGCTCCAGCAGGCTACTTTCCAACATTAGCTCCAAGCTGCTGAACACACTGAATGATTTACCTGCTAAACATCCAGTCATTTCCCTCAAGAGATATTGCAAAAGCAAACAGAACAAAAAGGGATGTGAACATTGGCTTTAGATTCATTAGATTTACCAGAATTAACCAAGATAGAAGTTCCCTCAGACTCGAAGCATTAAGGGGTTTTCTGAAATGTTGCTCATAGTTTCAAAAGTTTCCCAGTTGACCAATAAAAAACAAAAACTGGAGAATACAGCATGTGAAAGAGGAAGAACTGATTTAGTAGAATGTATCATGATCACAAATAAGAATATACCATCTAAGGTACAACTGGGCGGTCAACATGTGACCTAGGGGAGAAGGATATTTCAAACGTTTTTCCCATGATAGACTCCCACTTATACTCAGCCTATAGTAAAACCTCTTTACAGGACAGTAATGCCACTGCCCAGAAAGCACAACCTCACATGGGCTATAGGGGGTCATAAAGAAAAGAGAAAAAAACCCAAGAAACTGGGAGCTTCTGCTGATGGAAACACCAGCACATATCCAGCTATAAAAGAGGATGTGGCATGAAATGACTTTCTGTGAACTGGTCTGAGAAAAATTACACCCAGAGCAATGTTCCCTTTTGAAGAGGCAGGGAACATTATCATGGTCAGTGCTGTCAGAGTGCCGTTACTGGGCGACTCCCACGGTGTCAGCACCACCGGACGTCATGGTGGGGGGGGGGGGGGGGGCTAAGGGGGGGGGGGGGGTACTAAGATACTCTCAGGACAGATTTATGGATTTGAAGTTTAGTTCCAGTGAAAATACACATCCTGAAATGTACCTCCAGCCAGGAAATGACTGATTAATGTTTAAGTCATGACGAAACTCGGGAAATGTGAGATGAAAACAGTGGGGCAGAAACCTGACACGTTGATCAGCTGGCCAATATGACGTGTGTTGGCCAACATGGAGGACCTCGTCACACTAGTTCCCTCAGCTAAAAGTCAATGGGGTGTTTACATTGGATTTGAGATGATTACTGGAAATAAGGTCTGAGGGCAAGTTCGTGGTTCTCACAGCTCCAGCTCAACAAGATAATCTTCACAAACTGACACCAAGGCAAACATCAAATAACAAGTACATACACCAGTGTCACATGAGTTCACCGTCACCACCACAGAAAATGGGGTAGTTAAGAAAATTGTCCCACACAGGCTGAGCCACTTGTTTGTAATTGTCATACAAACATCCAAACTGTTGTTTCTTTGGAAAGAATAAAGTACATCAAAGCCAAGCAGGCTTATGTTAACTGCAGACCTTATCTCAGGCCTGTGATTTTAAAGCCATCAAAGAAACTAAATCGCTAGGTGTCGGAGGAATCAAAACAGTTAACCGTTGCTTGACCACCATGTTTTTTTTTAGCCCAGAATGGAGAACCCAAACATACCGTGAGTTTTAAAGTTAAGTCAAATCTACTTCTCAAATCCTACATACTGTACCTTTAATACAAGTGTGCAACATCTTTTGGGTTTTAATGACAACTGAAGTCTTACCACAGACTCTCTGGCATGTTCAGAAGGACGAGGGTGAGGCTTCACCACTAGATGTCAACAAATCGTACACACTGCACCTTTAACGTTTGGACCCTGGTGTGTGTTATTGCTGCAGGGCAGTGTGAGCTGTCGGGCTGTGTTTGTATGAGTGACAGCTCAGTGACAACTGTGATGACAGACACATCCACACACACACGTCCACACACACACACACACGTCCACACACACAGCACAGAGCATGTATATGAGCCTCTACATCCCAGCTAACAATCCACTGGCTGAGGGAAAGGAAACATGTGGTTCACCTCTGACAGAGCAGGAGTGATGAGCCACAGCTGGAGCACAGCAGCAGGAGGAGGAAGAGAAGAAGAAGGAGGAGGAGGAGGAGGAGTGTGGAGTCAGACACTAGAGACAGAGGAAGGAGGAATAACTCCATGATAGAAAGTACGAAGTGAGTGGGTTCATACCGAGCAGAAGCAGCTTCACTTCTCTGGAGGACTTCTCTCTGTCGTCCCGCAGGTTTTTGTCAATCATCTTACTCCTCTCCACCGCCGCCTTGTCCTCTGCGCTGATAGTGCAGCCCATTCTTCTTCTTCTTCTTCTCCTCCTCCTCTTCTTCTTCTTCTTCGACTCTTCTTCGTGTCTTATCCTCTCAGTCTGATATGACTTCGCTCAGCCAGAGCATGAGTTGAGTGAAAAAACGCGTCGGGCTCGATGAAGTTTCACAGCGGACACACACACACAAATACTCACATACACACACTCACTCACTCACTCACACATTGACAGTGAGAGAGAGAGAGAGAGAGGGGTTGAAAGGCGTTGGCAGAGGACCCTCGTCTGTCCTGACACAGACTCGCAGCTCGTGTGTGTCTGTCTGTCCAGTCCAAGTCATGAAGCACCTTGAAAACGAACGAAAAAAAAAAAAGTCCCCCCAAAATGTGTCGCTTCAACTCCTTTTTCCCCCCCTTCAACTCACCCAAACGTTTCTGCCACACAACTAAAAATGTTAAAAACGAGGTAAAAACGGGTGATACTTTCAGTGAGAAAATGCGTCTTATCCTGTGGTTTCAGAGCAAACACAAGAACCCTACGCCCCGCACTTACACTCGCCCAGCTGATTCAGCGGCAGAGAACTGCCCCGAATTTAAAAAAAAGGGAAATTAATGCGCCTCACAGGGGGCTGATGGGAAATGTAGTCCCGTCTAAAAATGCAGGTTATCATTGGGTTTTTTTTGGGTATGTTTGCAACAGACATGTTAGGATTAAACATTATGATAATTGGTCTAATTAAGCTCATGTTTAATATAATTGAAATTTTATTTGGAGGATTTATTCATAACTCACCTCAGTTTACCTTTACTTACACTGTGGCATGAGCGTTGTGTGATCTGACAGCGCCCCCAGCGGCCTCATTCCTGAACTGCAGATAAATCCACCCACAGCACTGCACGTTTGTCTGCCAGGTGGCCGCAGGTCTACTCATCAACGACTGAGTTCTACGGCAGAACACTTCCAATAGTGATTTTAACCGTCATTTATCTATTTATTTCAAATGTAAACCAGACAGTTGGACTGGATTTGCAGTGACAACACAGATGATGGTGAATTATCACAGAAACTTTAGAGGATAAATGCTAACATGTGCCAAAACACAATCTATCCACACACTCCCCATGTCATTATAATGACGGAACTAAAACGACTCTGAATTCTCTGTAGATATTTCGCACTCAATAAAACCAAAATAAATAAACAAAATAGTTACAATTTAAGTGATGTACCAGCAGCATAGTATCATCCTCATTTTAATTGATTTTGACATGTGTTGACCTTGAGTGTTATTTGACTGATTTCATTTGATTCATAAAAGAAACACTGCATTTGGTTACAAAACACATTTGGTTGTATTTGTGTGTAAAGAAGAATAAAAAAGAATAAACCGGGCCTGGCTGATGATTTGGGCCAGTGGTATTTTGGTGATCAACATTGTAACATTCACATGCTGACTGACTGAATCAACTGTGGTGGTTGTGGAATAAACGTTTGCTATATGTATTTAAACCAAGGTTCACTTTGGAGTTTGCAATATTTTGAATTCAAAATTGCGATAGAGTGATTTTTGCTGTATAAAAGAAAAGAAGGATGGAATAAAATGTTATTCATCCCCATTGGGGACAATGTGGTACATTGGTTCCAAATATCAATCATCAATCTCAGTAGATAATAATGTCACAATAATGCCAAGTCTGTTATGAGACCTACTGATTGAAATTCATTCCATGATATTTAACGGAAGGTCAAATGAATCATTTAATATGCGACATGCAGATTTTAAGATTTAACTCTAAACTCAAACAGGTGATTTACAATAGCAGCCAAAAATGTATTGATAGATAATCTTATAAAAAAAAAAACAACAACAACTAAATGTAACATTGAAAATGCTTGACACCCGTGCTCCTCCTGCTGGGGCCCTAATCACTGTCAGCAGCTCAGGTTACCACGGCAACAGCTGACTTCAGCAGAGTCAGGATTTGGACGTCAGTGATGTCCTGTGGCCCCGTGTTTGTCGTTCTGAGCACATCCTGGCACTATCACTGCTCATATGTTTGTGAGTTCACCCCAGTGGCAACAACAACAACAACAACAACACACACAACCTCAGTGCACCCACTGACCCTCGAGGGCGAGACACACGACCGTGGCATCCGTCCTTGAGCACCTCTGGTCTGGCTGTCTGTGCTGGAGCCTGCCACAAAGGTCAGGCCGTTTGAACCGTCTCCCTGCGCTGCGGGTGGCGCCCTCCTCCCTGCCACAACATGAAAGCTATGAGTCACTCTGTCCGATGGGGAGCAGCACAGGAGAGGGTAAGAATATTAGGGAAAGCAGAGAATAGCAGATGAGCTGCTGGAAGAACTGACTCTTTAACTCCTCCACCACCCTGGATGCACATTTTATCCTTGAAATATGGAGAATAGAATAAAATAGGGGTATTTTCCTGGTATCAAACAGAACAACCCACTTTTTTTTTCCTTTAAAAAAAAACATATTTTAATGATTTCTTCTTGGATGTATGTTTATAGATATAATGTGTAGGATCGAGGTACATCTTGTTTTAATGTGACAGTATTGTGTAGAACTATTTGAGGAGGCCTCACCAATGACCCCATCAAACAGGCCTGTTACTGACAGGCACCTCAAGAGATAAAGTAACATTGAATGTGAATATGAACAAAATTCATATTCATTTTGCTATTTAAGGAACAGCGTGAAAGATTTCGCCTGAGCCTCGGCAGCATTGCCCTTTATGGGCACGCCAACAAGCTGCAACTTCCCTTCACCGGCCTGTCGGAGGAGTTTAAAGTCCCCAGAGCCGGGGAGGTGTTACTCTTGTCTACAGGGACTCCAGAGACACCAGAGTCTCCTCCCAGGCTTCCCAGCGAGAGCTGGGAGGAAGTGGCGGGCACAGGAAGCAGTTTGTGTCTTGGTAGGGCACTGCGGAAGTTGGGCGAGCTGGCCTTGGAAACCACACAAGACCAAAGCGGAGGCAAGAGAGAGGCGTCAGCTGGTGCCGAGGTGGAAGAGGAACGTCACAGTGGAACATGCACCAGCAAGGTGTTGGAATGGAATGGGACCATGCATCCATCTACCTGGAAGTTCACCTGGACAGAACTGCGTGAGCGAGAAGGCTCCCTACATAGAGCCCATCCTGAGCTGCTGCCCTAACGCCCTAAGAACGGGGAGGAACAACATTGGGGGTGTCAGTGTCAGGGCCAGTGACCCTGCAGCAGGGTCCGAGTGGGCTTCGAACCATTGACCGTCGCTTCCAAAGGCGACTGCTCCAACCACTGAGCCACTACCACCCCCACAATACAAATCTAATTATTTCATATTCCTTTTGTGCCTTTTCGAAGGTAGGTGACTTTGCTTCAAACCTACACATTGACCTTTAAAGCCCCCCCAAAAAAAGGCTTGTGATCTAATGATCAGTGATCATGATCAGTGCACTCATTAGGCACAACAGTGGGGTCAGTGTCGGTGTGGTTATGGGTTCACTGTGTTGTTTGTCACATCCCCTCCGACCTGACCGGCTCCAGCACCGCGCCTCATTCCAAATGTCACTCCCCTTTCATCCTGTTCTTACTGCCTCATTGCACCTCTGTGACACTGCACCCCCCGCCTGTACCATCAACACACACACACACACGTACACACACACGCACACACGCACGCACACACACACGCACACACACGCACACACACACGCACACACACACAAACACGCATGCACACACACACAAGCATGCAAGGACACACCAGCGAAAAGACAGCCATGGAGGAGGAAGAGGAGGCGAGCGCTGATTGATAGCATTGATCATGTTATTGACGCGGGTTATTGATCTGAAAATGTACAGGCACCATGAGAGACAGAGACCACCACACACTCGCTTTAATGTTCTTTCAGTGTTTGAAATCATCTCAGCAGAGAGGGAACATTTACAGGTGGGGAATCGTAACAAGGAGTAAAACAAAGCCTGATAACGAAGAACAGTCGTTTCAGCTCAGGTGCAAAAAAGGAGGTACAGACACAAGGACCTCAATTCAGGATTTACAGCAAGTGTTTCTTTCCTGAACATTCTCCAGACTGAGAATATTATTAGCCAGTCGCCTTCCCGAGCAGCTTATCTCTCTTGCACCAGCAGATGATCGCCGATGACACAGTTAAAAAGTGTGTCATCCGATTGGTCGGGGTGATTTCACCGCCGCAGTGACGGAAATCCAGCTGATTGAACGCGAGCCGCTGTACACTCGACACAAGACGCTTTGTAATGAGGCCAGACTGTGTGGAACACCAGTGCGTGTGTTCAAACATGCTGATGAATGAAGAGGAGATGATTGGAAAGGTTCAATATGGAAGATCTGTGATTATCTGAGGATGTTACATCCTTGTTTATGGAGGCTGGTGCCGAACATGGAGGCAGGTTTATCTGATACATCTGCACAGTTATGTATTAATTTCAATTAGAGCCCGACTGATATACTGGGAACACCGGTATGGCCGTTCTGACTGAAGTCAATGCAGAGGGGACCTACAGTAGAAATCTCTCCTAAGGATTTTTCAATTCATCTTTTTGTTTTTCAGTTTCGTTTTCATATACATTCATCAGTATCATATCTCCTGGTGCTTAAATCATAAATGTGTGCATCATAATCATTAGTAACAGTTGCGCATGGGAATGGCAGCTATCACACTTGTATTTGCCATCCTCTTTTAAAGGTGTAGTATGTGGCATTTATTCAAATGCAGGGGTAAAGTTGCAGCGGAATACTTTACCTCTCATGTTGCCATTTCATTGCATTTTGGAGAACATGTGGTTCGTCTATATTTCTCATTTAAATTGAAAAGGTATTTCGGGGTTTTTTTCTTCCAAAAACATGGCGGCCTCTATACAGACGACCTGCACATGATGTCCGTTCAAAAGACTTAATTTGTACAAAACACACTTTGCTCATTCAGGTGATGATATGCTTATAAAAGCATCAGTATAATTATTATACATTAAATAACTGACATTGAAATACTTAAATACTTTAAACACACTTAAATCTTACACACCAGACCTTTAATGTACAGCCGATATGTACTGGTACCAGAAATAGTTTCATTCCCTAATATCAGTATCAATATCGGGCCCCAAATATCAGCCAGGCTCTTATTTGAACAAACAATGAACGAGATGAATGTTCTGTTGACTAACTTTGCGCCTAACGTCACAGCACCAACTTCTGTCAGATAGGAAACACTTATGAGCATCACGACTCCACAGAGCGGCTTGGGAAACAGTCAGCAACACAGTCATATCGCAGGAAGAAGAAGAAGAAGAAGAAGAAGAGGAACAGCACGTCTCGCCCCCGACAAAGGGACCTTTTATTGTTCTGACTCCCAGCTACACATGAACCTTGTGATCGTATCAACAGTCCTGTATGAGGCGGTCCGAAATAGATGAAGGCAGCCGGCAGCTGAGTATTAAAAAAAAAAAAAAGAGTTTTGTAAGAGATTTTTGTGCCTTGTCATTTTCTTTGGAACGCGTGTCACAGCCCGTGTGACTTGTGCAAACTGTATTCCACCTGAGATCAGAAGAAGTGTGGCCAGTGTCGTCCATTTGCGGCTAAACGAGGCCAAAGGCAAACCTTGCCTTGTGTAAGCACTGTCACACCTGCGCACCGTGTAGCCACAACAAGCCTGGTTGTTTACAGCACAAACACGGGAGCATTCACTCCGCTCCCCTGTTTACCTGTAAACAGCTCAGACATCACGGGGTGGGTCGGACCACGAGAAAAAAAAAGAGAGAAAAAAAGTTCACGCCCGACGTTTTTGACGTCCTGCATCGGCCGTGATGTTTTTCTCTTTGGGGCTGGAATCACAAGTGGCGCAATGTGAGGTGAGGGAGTGATAATCACAAGACTATAAACAGATAAACATGATAATAACGTCCCTGGAAAAGGTTTAAAAATACACTGGTGTGTCAGCCTGTTTATTATAAATACCAGCGGCGGCGGCAGCAGCAGCTGTGAGATGATCCTGTTCAACACAATGAATATTTCAATCGGAGACTCGACTGCAGCTCTGGACGTTCGCTGCTTTGCGCTGACGGACACAAACAAAGTTTATCACTGCAGCTGCAATAATGACTTCCTCTCCTTTCCTCTCCTTTACTTTACCACCACTTCATTTTGCTGTTGCTCCTCCAGCAGAGATCTCCAGGGAGTTTCCATAAAGCAAGAGGTCAGGGGTCAAATTAGTATTGTCACATCAGTCCAGTTCGGGAGAACCACTCGGTACCAACTGATTGTCGAGGGGCTTCGGTGACGGAATATTTACTTTAATTTAGACGAAAAACCCAGAAAAGACAGAACGAGACTTATTGTCATAACAAATACGTGCCGTATACATTATTGCTTTATGTCAAATGAGAATGGCCTCATCTAAAAAAAATAATGTACATATACACTGAAGATTAGCTCTGACACTTCCCTGTCTGTATCTTATATAAACTGTAAAAAGCTGCGATTACCCTGAAGCTGTGCTCCGTCTGAGTCTTGGCACATCCTCATATCTATGAGATCTCAGTCGCTCCACTATTTGCTGACACGACACAGACTGATGCTTTATGGCTCCAGGAACATGTAACACTGCAGAGACATGGCCGGCGGGGACGGAGGAGACCACGCACATGACTTATTGAGTCGGTTTCCTTCTCCGAAAAGCCACTGCACTGAAATTCTTCAAAGAAGATACCACTGGATATTCAACGCGGAGCCGAGCGCTCCAAATTGATTATCAACACATTGAAAAGAAATATGAATGAATGACCCAAAGGAACGAGTCTGAAACACGGAGCGAGCGGCAGCTACAGCTTACGGAAGAGTTTTGCAGCAGTTCTCGTTTTCGGATACATGAAGTTCATTGTTCAGCTGCTGCTGCTGCTGGATGAACTCTGAGGTCTCTTCGAGGATCTGCCCCGGGATATGAAAGTCAGCTGGCGTGTTCTGCTGAACAGCTGACTCATGAACAGCCTCGGTCCCCGGCTCCTCCGGGCCCACTCTGCTGTGCGAGTTGCACGGCTCCAGATTGCATCCAGTGCCCTGGAGGAACTGCAGAAAGTTTTCCTCAATAGAAGCCTCGCGGCTGGGCAGCTGCTCCCCTTCGCCGGGCCCGGCCCGCTTGAAGAGGCAGGCCAGGTGGCGGCTCAGCTCCTCCCGGATCTGCCGGTTCAGGCAGCCGTAGAAGAAGGGGTTGGAGGTGAAGCAGAAGTAGCCGATCCAGGTGACCACGCCCTCGAGTTGGGCCAGCGAGGAGGGGGAGGCGGACGCCACGGCCGAGTACAGGTGGAAGGAGAAATAGGGCAGCCAGCAGCAGAGGAACTGGCCCCCCACCGCCACCAAGACCATGGCGGCCTTCCCCCCGCTGAAGGTTCTCTGGGGGGTGGTGCGGGCGCCCGTTCCCCCGAGGCTGGCCGCCACGGTGGAGTGGCTGCTGTTGGACTCGGACCGCTGCCGCGGCATGTCCATCCAGGTGGGCAGGGGCCCGTGCTGCATGGCCGCCACCCGCGCCACCTTGAACATGTTGCAGTACACCACCAGGATGATCAGCATGGGGCACAGGAAATAAATAAAGGTAAAAAAGACCATGAAGAGCAGGCGCGCGGTCCTGCCTCCCGCCCAGTGGAGGGAGCAGAGTCTCCGGCCCGCGTCCAGGACGGCGGGGGACCCCGGACCCCCGCCGCCCTGGAGCAGCCACCCCAGCAGAGGCAGCAGTGACATGACCACGGCCTTAATCCAGATCCCCACCACCACCACCGCCACCACCGCCACCGTCATCTTCACCTCGTGCCGCATGGGGTGGACAATGTAGTAGTAGCGCTCCACGTTGATGGCGCAGATGGTGAGGATGGCGGCGGCC
>JAFBJT010006446.1:0-37959 GCA_016785325.1 Chascanopsetta lugubris
CTAACCTGATTGATCGCTAACAATAATAATCAGAATATTTCTAACCTGATCTATAGCTACCAATAATAATCAGAATATTTCTAACCTGATTGATTGCTAACAAGAATAATCAGAATATTTCTAACCTGATCTATAGCTAACAAGAATAATCAGAATATTTCTAACCTGATCGATCGCTAACAATAATAATCAGAATATTTCTAACCTGATCGATCGCTAACCGGTGGCTGTTCTGCCCTGACACTGTGCCTCAGTCGGTGATTGGGGCAGTAACATGTGACTTCTTCAGGCAGAAGAACCTCATCAGCAGATGTTTCGCCTGAATCACCACGATCCGCTGCAACAGACACTTTTTCACCGTCAAAGTTCCAGCGCAACGCGCAGCTCCATCAAATCGTACACACTGCACCTTTAAGCTGCAAACTCAGAGATCTCCTTTATCACACCCATTCCAACACTTCCTTTGTTGGACAAGAGACAGGAAGTCAGGCTGTTCAGCTGCTCAGACGGTGGAAACGGCCTGTTTGAACTGTACGTTGGTGAAAACGGGCCCAGCTCTGCTCGAGAAGCTCCCTGTGGTTCCTGGCCTTAAAGGTGCAGTCTGTCTGACGTGTTGGCATCTAGAGGTGAAGCTGCATGTTGCCTCCTTCACCTCACCCTCCTCCTTCTCAACATGCAGAACAACCTGTGGTTCTTCAGTTGGCATTAAAACTCAAAACATGTTCAGTACATCCACTCTGGGCTACTGTAAAAACATGGCGGCCCCCATAGAGAGGAGCCACTGCTCATGTACATTTATGGGTTCATTTAAGGGTGGTGGGGGGAAAGTAATACATTTAGGTGATTATAAGCTCATAAAAATGACTAGAATATTTACAGTAATATTTTAAAAGTGAACAAAAAAATGCCCAGAATCCTACACACTGCAGCCGGGTAATAGGAAAAAAAAAAAACATTTAGGCAATTACAAATTCATCACAAGATCAGTTTGTAATTGCTTTTAGATCATTTTAGAAGTGTCAAAAATGACCAAAATCAAACACCCTGCACCTTTAAGATATCACAGGTCAGCGCAGAGACCACTGTACTAAAGACCCCTCACCCGGCTGCTCCTACTGCAGAAAGAACAACTCTATTCACGCGACACATCTGATATGTTCATGAGCAGGCGCCCAAACATGGAGGCTTCACTTTTCTGTAGACGCGTCGCATCCTCGCAACAAACCAGTGGGCCAGAGCCCGGGCTTTTTCCAAAAATCAATTTTATTGGGAGAACTACAAAAAATGTACAGTACAAAGTTAACAGTCTCACTCTATTTGTAGTGAACCGACTCCCCGCAAAAAGATCACAACTCTCGTCGTCTTTTTATCCGTTTTTTTGTTACATTCAAAAAGGTTTACTTCCGATAAAGTAGTCAAAAGTACATAGTGCGCATCCCCCTGTACCTACTATGTACAAACTAAACATGTTCATCCACTTCCCCTCCAGCAAACTCAAGACTCGGACACAATTTCAATATCCGACAGAAAAACAGAAAAGGAAATCAAAACCAGAGGACTGGGGACTGGGAGAGATGTTACTGGTTGTCTGTCAGAGTGTCCGAGTGGTAACAACCTTCAAAATAAGAGAATGCAACACTACATTCAGTACAACCTGTGTATAAAAAATGCCATGTAGTAAAAATACTTTATTTGGTTAATTTTAAGGCATGTGGAGACGGTGACCCCCTCAGGCACTACACAATAATACTGGGGCACAAGGGATTGCTACATTCTTTAGCACGTGGCTGGAATCACAGTATGACCTCGTGCAAACAAAACAAAATCTGAAATATGGACAAAAAATACTTTTTGGTTAATTTATCGACTTGGGTTCTTTGTCACTGAAGTCTGATCTCGCTAAAGAACATAAGTAAGGTTTGGACGGTCTGTACAACCACATGGTTTCATACATTCTACAGATACATGGAGACGGGGATTGAAAAGGCCTTCTACAGCACGGACACACAACCTCAGCAAACACACACTGTTTTAATAAACGTAAACAAATTAATGAAATAAATATCACATACCTTCTCTTAAATTACGATTATTTTGACTCATTTACAATAAAAATAAGCAAGTGAAGTTACGAAAAAGGAGGAAAAAACCCAAAATATATATATTACTGTGAAAAGAACATACACTCCACTTTATGCAGATTAATAAAGGCGATCATAATTTAAACATAAAAGAATATAGATCTATTGCTTCATCATACTTGATAAATACAGTATGGACACAAATTACCAATGTAGCCTATACTTTTTTCACAAGATAATAAATAAGTTAAATAGTCCATAGCCAGTTATGCACCGCTATGAAAATCACTCAAGGAACGGCTAAAAAAATATATATCCACCCTCAGCAGTGATTTCCCCCCAAACCCAACTCAAGAGTGCTTTTCCATCCAAGCGAGGCACGTGACGGAGCAAAGGAACCACTGGGTGGCGCTGGAAGAGACAGGTCTGGAATGGAAGTGGAAGCTTTCAAAGAGGAAAAGAAGAATCTGGGGAAAGTGACTTTGAATCAAAGGCGTCTTGGCAGGATGGGGGGGGGGGGGGGGGGGGGGGGGGGGGGGGGGGGGGGGGGGGGGGGGGGGGTCGGACAGCGCCGAGTCTCTTCCTCTGGTAAAGTCCTGTTACACGTCCCAGCCCTGGAGGCCTGACAGCACAAAGAGGGAGGGGGCTGACGTCAGCCCTTGGGCAAGGCACTGATGGAATGCCTTCTGTTAGCTTAGCTTGAATACAGCTCTATTACATACAGAAGACAAACAGATGCTAAGCTAACGGCAGGTCCAGGACACTCGAATGAAGTTTATGGATCCATGGGGGGGGGGGGGGGGGGGGGGGGGGGGGGGGGGGGGGGGGGGGGGCTGTCTCCCCCCACCAGGGAGGTCAGAGCTCGGTCAGCTGGTGGGACTCATGTCTCGCTCAAAAACACCTCAGCAGGGTGGGTGCTGCTGGAAACGGGGGGCGCGGGCTCCTGGCCCCCAGAGGAGATCAAAGGCAGTCACGTGCTTCAGTCGTCAGAAATCGACAGCCTGCTGAAGATCGGCAAACGTCGCCCCGCGTCCAGACTCGGAGACTCGGAGCCGCTCAGGCTCCCGGACGAACTGAGGGAGCCGCTGCCGTAGCTCTCCCGGTCAGAGAGCGAGTCCGGCGGGCTGGGGGGGGGCTCGAACACCGGCGACTCGTTGAGGCGGCGCAGCGCCTGCAAGTGGCTGATGTTGAAGGTGGGGGGCGAGGGGGGGCCGGCGCCGCTCCGCGCGTGCCCGTAGTAGGCGCCGGTGCAGTGGTGGTCGGGGTATCCGGCCGGGGCCTGCACGGCCAGCGGCGCCAGGAAGCTCCTCAAGTCCTGGCCGGCGAAGGAGAAGGCGCCGTGGATGCAGGACGACAGCGCGTCGTCGTACAAGCTGCAGGCGGAGCCGCAGGAGGTGGCGGGCGGCGGCGGGGTCCGCGACGTGGGGCTGTGCGGCGGGGGCGACTCCAGCCCGCGGAGGCTGGAGAAGCCGGAGAAGCTGAGGCTGTGCTGGAGCTTGGGTCTGTCCCTGTGCGCGAAGCCCAGCTGCGGCCGCGGCTCGGCCCTCGGGCCGTATCCGCACAGCTCGCGGGCCGAGCGGGGCTCTGCCGCCGCCACGTTGGCGTTGCCGGTGGGAGCGGGCCGGCGCTCGTCGGCGTTGTGGATAAAGTGGCACCGGGGCCCGTAGGGGCAGAAGCCGATGGTGTGGAAGGTGCGGCACGGCTCCGTCTTGTACTTGGGGTGACGCGACAGGCTCCTCAGCTCGTGGTAGCCGTGCGCGAACTGACATTTGTCGCCGTACTTGCAGGCGCCGTTCTCCTCGAAGGGCCGGCACAGCTCCGTCTTGTAGCGGGTGGAGTTGATCTGAGAGCCGGGCTTCTGCTGCGCGACGCCGCGCTCCCCGCCTTCGCTGAAGGTTCGCTCGCGGAACTCGTTCTTCTTGTTCATCAGGGCCGTGGCGCTGCCGCCGCCGCCGCCGCTCGTGTTTTCCTTCAGGCTTCCGTAGCCGGAGCCCATGTTGCCGTACTTGTCGTTCGTCGCCTCCACGTTGCTGGTCGAGTTCCTGCGGAAGAAGCCCGGCGCGAACGGGCCGCTGGAGCCGGGAGCGGAGAGCGGGGCGCCCACCGCCTTCTTGTCCAGCAGGCAGTTGATGTGGAGCGCGTTTATGTTCATCTTATCCTGCTGCGGAGGGAGACACGGGTGAGACAGTGTGTGTGTGTGTGCGCGCGCGCGCGGCGAGGAGTTTGTTCAACTTGTTGCAGCGCCATGTGCAAGTGCGCGTGCGTGTTTACCTTGTAGAGCAGCTCCATGTCGTAGAAAGCGGACAGGACGGTCGCAGACATGTCGTGTGGCGGAGTTTGCTGTCGCGCGCCTCCTCTCATGGAGCTCCGCGCCGGATCCCTGCCTGCGACGAGCGCTCGTTTGTGCCACGACTGGTTTTTGGGCGCGGGAAAGTTTGTTTTGAAAAAGAACAAAGCGTGGAGAGGGGAGCTGAGGAGCGGGGGGGGTCTCTCTGTAGAAGCTCATGTAAACGTCCTCCCCTCCGAGACTCAACAACCACAGCGTCTGCGTCGCGCTCTCGCCCCTCTGCGCCCATTTAAGCGCGGGGCGCAGCGCGGGGAGGGGCGACGCGGAGTCGGCGCTAACTTCGTGCGGAGGAGCCGCCTCCTCTCAGGGGGCGAACCTCCAT
Organism: Chascanopsetta lugubris; assembly: GCA_016785325.1. NCBI lineage: Eukaryota > Metazoa > Chordata > Actinopteri > Pleuronectiformes > Bothidae > Chascanopsetta > Chascanopsetta lugubris. The sequence continues at coordinate 4,751 of JAFBJT010006446.1, forward strand.
TCACCGGGGGGCCGCCCACTCTGCGAGACCACGCCCTGAAATCTAACCCCAGCTGCCCTCACGCTCTCCTCCTCTTTTCTGTGGACGGTTCTCATCTGCCTTGCTCAAAGGTTCCTCTACCCAGGCAGACGGAGTCTGTTTGTTTTTGAACCAGCAACTTTACTCCTCTGGCCTCTGGGCCACTACACGTGGGGGCAGACGCGTGTTTGTAGTGGAAGGAAACTCTGCCCTCCCTCTCTCTCTCCCTCTCTCTTTCTCCCTCTCTCTCTCTGTCTGTCTCTCCCTCTCTCTCTCTCTCTCTCCCTCTGTCTGTCTGTCTCTGTCTGTCTGTCTCCCTCTCCCTCCCTCCCCCCTCTCTCTCTCCCTCTCTCTCTCTCCCTCCCTCCCTCTCTCTCCCTCCCTCTCTCTCTCTCCCTCCCTCTCTCTCCTTTTACTATTTTTTTTTCCCCTTTCGATCTTTTATGTCCTGAAATAGGAACCAGATTACCACTGTGGCTGCTTAATTTGAGCTCCGTTCACCAGGATGCAACTGGAATTTGAGGTCCTCTCTCTCTCTCCCCCCTGCAGCTATGAGCACAGAGGAGTCCAGGTGGAGTTGCAGCAAAGTTTTTCTGATTTTTCAAATCCTATTTTATTTGTGCAGCCTTCATTTACAAATGACAGTCAGTCTGACAGGGTGGGTGCCAGCCTCTGTCCTGAGACCCTCAGCAAGGCTCCGGGGAAACTACCGGGAAAACCCCTTTTAACGGGGGAAAGGTAGAAACCTTCAGGAGTCACAGGTCAAAGGTTTAAGGTTTAAAGGTTTGAACTGAAGAATCCACAGCGCAACAAGCTGCTGGACCAAATCCAGACATGTAGATGCACACAGCGCCCCCAGAGGCCAGCCCTGTGTCCAAACGCCCTCAGCTACCACCTGTGTGTGTGTGTGTGTGTGTGTGTGTGTTTAAAGGGAGTGAGACTGTGGTTGATTTCCCCTCTTGCTCTCAGGTTCCCGCTCGACTTCTGTGCCCAGAGTCAGACACAGGCCCAGACTGCAGGAATGTGGCCTCCCCCTCCAGCTTCAAGCAGCACCACACTGCCCCCATCAGAGCAAAGTGGGAACTGACGGTGAGGAAGCGCGCGGCACCATGCGGCCAGCCGGGGCCAATCTCAGGCTTTCAGGTCAAATCGGCAGCATGAGTCATTTTTTAACTGTAAATGGGTTTTTACTGCAAAACCTGCTTTTTCATATTTCCCACAGTCACCACAGAGCCCAGCTCTGTTAAAGGTGCAGTGTGTAACATTTGGTGACCTCTAAAGGTGAAGTTGCATGTTGTATCCATTGACAAAGTCAAAGTGATGTAAAACAGCGAGATGATACATGAATGAACAATCAGTCAAACATGAAAACATTCAGAGTAACATCATCAAGAAAAATGACCTGTCAAGAAAAGCAGCGCATTGTAATCCTTGCATTCTTTCTGATACTTAAAAAATCATTAAAGGATACGAGTGTTTTGCAGGTTTGCGTGATACGAACCGTCGAGTCTTTTCCACGGAGCGTGATCGTTCAAAGATTGGTGTAAAAATGATTTTCACTCTGTGACCTGCTTCCATATTTCCTCAATGGTTTGGTCACAGAAGGAAAAGGGGAAAATAGCAACAGGCAAATACAAGTCACATAAGAGTTTGGAATCTACCTCCACCGAGTCTGAAAGGAGGCCGAGGGCCGAGCAGCAGCAGAACTGAGGAATCCTGAGGAATCCTGAGGAATCCTGAGGAATCCTGAGGAATCCTTTGAACACGTCGGCGTCACAGGAAGCGCAGCGCTCTGTTTGGACTGGGGATGTTCAACATTACGTCAGGTTTACTGTAACAGGAACATGGCCACCAGGGAGGGAGCGCACACACACACACACACACACACACACACACACACACACACACACACACACACACACACACAGTAGTCCATTGTGCCGTCCTCCTAATTACATAACCAGGGAAGCATAAAAACATGGGGCCATGGGAAGAACCCTGCAGGATATTAAAGGTGCAGTGTGTGAGATTTGGTGACATCTAGTGGTGAAGTTGCATTTCATATCCATCAGCTCACCCTCACTCTTCTGAACCTGCAGGAGAACATATGGTCGACATCAGTTGTCATTAAAACTCAAAAGATGTTTAGTATGTCCACTCTGGGCCACTGTAAAAACATGGCCGACCCCATAGAGAGGACATAATGTAAATATATATTAATGGGCTCATTTAAAGGCGCAGTGTGTAAGATTTTGGTCACTTTTGTCACTTCTAAAAAATATTCTAAAACAATTACATACCCACATTTTCATGAATGTATAATCACGTTTTTTCCCCCATTCCCCTTAAATGAGCCCTTTAATGTGTGTTTACATGAGGAGCGCGTCCTCTGAAGAGGTGGCCATGTTTTTACAGTAGCCCAGAGTGGACATGCTAAATCACTTTTGAGTTTTAATCACAACTGTCACAGCTTCTCCTTTATGCTCGGAAAGGTGAGTGTGAGGTGATGGAGACAACGTGCAACTTCACCACTGCATGTCTCCAAATCCCACACACTGCACCTTTAAGGGTAAAATGGGAACAGACGTACACTCAGTGACCAAGACAACGTCAGTGCGTAGTTTCGTTCTATTTGTTTCCTCCGATAGACAAAGGGACTGAAACACTCTGGACCTGTAAACATCAGAGTGAGTATCCAGTCGAAGAGGCGCCGCACTCTGGAACTCTGGAACTCTGGAACTCTGGAACTTTGGAACTCTGGAACTCTGAAACTCTGGAACTCTGAAACTCTGGAACTCTGGAACTCTGGAACTCTGAAACTCTGAAACTCTGGAACTCTGGAACTCTGGAACTCTGGAACTCTGGAACTCTGGAACTCTGGAACTCTGGAACTCTGGAACTCTGAAACTCTGGAACTCTGGAACTCTGAAACTCTGGAACTCTGGAACTCTGAAACTCTGGAACTCTGGAACTCTGAAACTCTGGAACTCTGGAACTCTGAAACTCTGGAACTCTGGAACTCTGAAACTCTGGAACTCTGGAACTCTGAAACTCTGGAACTCTGGAACTCTGAAACTCTGGAACTCTGGAACTCTGAAACTCTGGAACTCTGGAACTCTGAAACTCTGGAACTCTGGAACTCTGAAACTCTGGAACTCTGGAACTCTGAAACTCTGGAACTCTGGAACTCTGAAACTCTGGAACTCTGGAACTCTGAAACTCTGGAACTCTGGAACTCTGAAACTCTGGAACTCTGGAACTCTGAAACTCTGGAACTCTGGAACTCTGAAACTCTGGAACTCTGGAACTCTGAAACTCTGGAACTCTGGAACTCTGAAACTCTGGAACTCTGGAACTCTGAAACTCTGGAACTCTGGAACTCTGAAACTCTGGAACTCTGGAACTCTGAAACTCTGGAACTCTGAAACTCTGAAACTCTGGAACTCTGGAATTCTGGAACTCTGGAATTCTGGAACTCTGAAACTCTGGAACTCTGAAACTCTGGAACTCTGGAACTCTGAAACTCTGAAACTCTGGAACTCTGAAACTCTGGAACTCTGGAACTCTGAAACTCTGGAACTCTGAAACTCTGGAACTCTGGAATTCTGGAACTCTGAAACTCTGGAACTCTGAAACTCTGGAACTCTGAAACTCTGGAACTCTGGAACTCTGAAACTCTGAAACTCTGAAACTCTGGAACTCTGAAACTCTGGAACGACCTGCGGTGACGCGTCGCTTCTCACTCCCAAGTCTGTGGCGTGAAACTGGCCTTTGCTGCACCGTCTCGCCGCTGAAGTGGCGGCGCGGAGCTTCAGCGGCGAGTTGTTTTGCTGCAGTTTGAATCCCTGGAGACGGAGGAAGCAGAAGTCTGTGTTTGCTCAGTCATGAAAACTCAGTGGTGTCGTGTGACTCGTGCCGACGGTGAACAGTGCGGCCAGTGTTGTCGTGTCGGAGCACGCGCTGAATTATTGTTGCGGCTTCATGTGCCAGAACTCCCCAAAGTACTTATTTGTTCCTGCACTTCCTGTAAACGTTTAGAATCATTCAGCCCATTAAAGTACAGTGTGAACGAGTTTGGTCAGTTTTGTCACATCTGGAAAAAATGACAAAACAATTCCAATACAGACATTTGAATGAATTGATCATTTTTGTATATTACCCTGAAATGAGCCCATGAATGTATATTTACATGAGGCGGGGGTCCTCTCTACGGGGGCTTCCATGTTTTTACAGCAGTGAAAGTGGACGTATTAAACATCCCTCGAGTTTCACTGACGACTGAAGGCGACCGCAGGTTCTCCTCGTGTTCAGAGGGTGAGGTGATGGGTCCAACGTGCACCGTCACCTCTAGAGGTCACCACATCTTACGCACTGCACCTTTAAAATAAATCAAATGTACAGTTTGGGGGAAAATGAAAAGGACAAACCTAACGATTTGAAACATGCTATTTTATTGAAACATCGAGGAACAAAAAACACAGAATGAATTCTCATGAACGTCGTCTGTAAGAGACAAGTAAAAAAGGAGAGAGCTCAAAGTCAGTCTCTGCTCTGATCTACTGAGAATGGACAGAGATCCATTTCAAACGGGCAATATTACAAATGGATCCTGCCAGTCTCTACTTCAGCTTCTCCAACACGTCCAGAACCAGCGAGGCCCTCTGGTGCTGCAGGGTGAGGCGGGTGTGCTCGATGGTGCAGGAGAGCTGGGGCAGGACAGGGAGGCGGCGCAGGGCCCGTTCAGAGCTGAGGGCTTTGGCCCGGGCCCGGGCGGAGAGAGCGCCGAGCCGGGCCCCGTCCAGGACGAGCGGTCCCGAGCGCAGGTTCTGCTCGCAGGTGAGGACCAGGTTTGAGTGAAGCAGCTTCACCCACTGGACAGGCTCCGCCCACAGGTTCAGATCGCCCTTCTCAAACAGGAAGTCGTCCTCGTCCTAGTCGTCAGAAAAAGGTCATTTGATTCACATGGGAACGGTGGAAGAAGATCCAGGTCCGGGTCCGGGTCCGGGTCCGGGTCACTGTACGTGGCCCGCCAGCGCTTCAAAGCACATGATTGTGTACAAATAAAAGGGGGGGTCTAATCTCACATCTGTCGGTTAGGTTCGAATACTTAGTGAATGATGTTAAAGGGCGAGTGGAAGTGGACTCCATCCCCTCCCTGTCCTCCTTCAAGGGGAAAACCTTCACTCACAACTGGCCACCGACTCTTCAACAACACGCCGTGAAAACCACCGAAGGTGTCGCAGAGAGGGAATGCACAAACCAATGTAATCATGCACACCAGTGTTTTCACATTCATAAACATTATGGCCGGTGGTTCCCTAACCCTCCCTGACCCCGGAGAACACCTCGTCCCCCGGTGATGCTCCTGGGTCCGGGTGAATCGCTCTGCTCTCCTGACCTCACGCAGCAGGTACTCACCAAAGTGGAGGCAGCGAGCGACTCCTCCTCCTCACGGCTGCTTTCATCTCCCAGGAGCCACTCGGTCAGGGCCAGGACTCCGTCGGCCGCCCGAGCCCACGACTTCAGGAGGCGGCACAGGAGCCCGAGGGCGAAGCGCAGAGCCACAGGAGGACAGGCCGAGGCGCCGGCCACATCTGAGGAGGCCAGCAGACGGGTGAGTGTGAGGACTGAGGCGCACGGGGCTCAGAGCCCCCCTCACCTCCCTCAGCCATCACTTCACATTAAAGGTGCAGTGTCTAAGATTTGGTGACATCCACTGGTGAAGTTGCATATTGAATCCATCACCTTACCCTTCCCATCCGAGCCGGCAGGAGAAGGCACGGCAGCCCTCTGTCGTCATTACAACTCAAAAGATGTTTCGTACGTCCACTCTGGGCTACTACGTGGCGGCCCCCCATAGGGGGGGCCCACTCCTGCTGTAAATATACATTAAAGGGCCGGGGCTACGTAAAAAGCAAGTCATACATTTGTGAAAATGTCTATATGTAATTGTTTCGTAATTCTCTTTCTAGAGATAAAAGTGACATGAAATCTTACACACTGCATCTTTAGAGTTCCCATTATAAAACATGGAGGCGCAATATGGTGGTCTCTGTGGAGAGGACTTCAATATCAAGTGATATCACTCTACATGAGGAGCAGGTCCTCTCTATGGGGGCCGCCATGTTTTTACAGTAGCCCAGAAAGGACAAACGAAACATTTTTTGGAGTCACAGCTTCTCCTTTATGCTCGGATGGGTGAGAGTGAGCTGGTGGATACGACGTGGAACTTCACCACTAGATGTCACCAAATCTCACACACTGCACCTTTAAGGGTAATGGGAACAAAAACAGATGTAGGTGATTATGACAATGTCAGTATCGAGTTGTTTTGTAATATTCCTTTTGACCAATAGAAGTGACAAAAATGATGGTTAAAGGTGCAGTGTGTAAGATTTGGTGACCTCTAGAGGTGAGGTGACATGTTGTATCCATCACCTCAGCCTGAGCATGAAGGAGAACCAGTGGTCGTCTTCAGTTGTCATTAGAGACGACGCCCGCCTCAAGAAAAGTTTAGGATCATGGAAGAAAATTCATGAAAATGACACAAACACGCTGCTCCTTAAATGTGCGGGTTTCGAGCGTCTTCAGCGAATCCTCTGTCGACCATATTTACAAACGTCAACATGCAAAAGGTAGATCTGATATGACGAAATCATTTTTGGGTCGAGGACACAACGGACTGAAGTGTGGTTTGGACCAGTTCTCTGCATACTGACTGATCACTCTACTTGATCTGATGAGAAAATCAATATTCAGGTTCAGTTAGCTGCACAGAACATGTATCTGTGTTTGCATCATGTTTGACTCTGTTTGTTGCCTCCGATCTGGTTCAGTGACGTTGCTCATTTCTTGACTCAAAGCTGAGGATCAGTGTCCTTTGACGTCTGGTTTCCCAGCCCACATTTCTGATGGCTGCCGTCGTGTCCTCGGCCGTCCGATCCGAACCCCTCTCCGCTCCAAACGTGAAGCGATCTCTCTGTTCTTGCCCTGACTCTGTCACGCTGCTGGGGGTCCGGTAAGGGTGAGCGGAATTTGATTTCAGACCCAATTACTCTGGAGGTATTTGAGTGGTGGCTCTGGTGCAGTGATGCCAGCAGGGGGTAAAGGAGGGGTGTGATAGGCTTCAGTGGAAGGAAGGGCGGAGTTCAATTGTCCAGACAGAGACAAAACTATCCACTTTTGTGCTTAAAAAAAATAAACAGCGTCGCATGAAGAAATGAGGCCGTCGCTGTGAAGATGTGATCTCTGGGACGCAATTTAAAAAATGGGCTTCAGATTTGCCGGCTCGGTGTGGATGAACTCTCCATACAATAAAACACTGCTGACTCAAGGCCTGACAAGGCCTTATAAATATACATATACACACACACACACACACACGTATATATATATATATATATATATATATATATATTTGCGCTTCCTGTCTGGGAGCATGGCTCCACTGGTTCACAGCCGTGGGAGGAAGAGATTTTACTCGGGTTCATTTGAAATACGAACCATCATAATGATAAGTACATACCGATCAAAGGAAATCATCCATTTGAGTGAAATCTATATCTTTAATGATGGGTTCCACTTTCATTGAATGATGGACTATGTTTGATCTCATTTTCAAACTAGTGACAGGGCTAACTCCCACTCAGCTTAAAGAACAAACACACTCACTCGTTCCTCATGTAGATGAACCAACCTGTCAGTATTTGATTGTTTTTTTATATTTTTAGAAGTGACTGAAATCTTATACACTGCACCTAAAATTGCAATTTTCCTTCATTAAAACTTAATTTTGTGTGTGAGAGTGTTTTTGCTGAAGCCGTCTCTGTTCTCACATCACTGGCCGTCCCCCAGATCAAAGGACCAGCAGTCCCCGCCTCCTTTTGAGGCAGGTAACACCTCTGACACTTAAGTGCAGCGGTAGGTCATAAAACACACACACACGCACACACACACCACATACACTTGGCTTGAAAAGCTTGGGAAAGATACACATGAACACACACACACACACACACACAGTAACCTGTAAAGCTGTGTACAAACACAGACAGCTGTTTTCCCCTGAACTACAAAGCAAACTAAGAAAATCCAGTTTTCAAAGAATCTCTCAGAACACAAGAACAGTTCAACGGTCCAATCAAACTCCGATGGAAAAGGAAACAAACAGAAGTAGAATCGATCTGAGTTGTCTCTCTTTGGTGACTTTTGTGTAAATAAATGTTTTACTGTAAACTGAAGAGCAGAAATAATATACTTGAGTTCTCCACCAATAAGGCATTTTAAAGGAGTGCTATTATGAAAACTCACTCGCTCTAATGTATTAGTGTCAAAGGTGATTCACAAAAGCTGAGAAAAATACAAAGTCAATCATTTTACATTTTTGAGAGACAGAAATCAGCTTCATGTGCTTAATGTTTTGATAGTTTCCCAAACTGCTGCCCCTCACTCATGTTTCCTGGATCAATGTGTCCATCTGAAGAACACTCAGCCGTTCTGACGTCACAGACCTTCACCCTCTCATCTCAGCATTCAATCGTTGAGGCTTCACATCAGATGAGTGGCTCATGCCCGTCAAACACATCACACACATCTTGGCCAGATGGTGAAAAGGGACTGACAATATGTTTCAAATGCACTGCAGAAACTAAGGTGAGGTCACGGACGCTATGTCCATGTTTATGACATGTTCATGAACAGCACACGGTGAAAACCTATTTACACGTATGTATGTTTATGTCGTGGTGTCGTGAATCGGTACCTTCACTGAGCAGAGGTGCTGGTACTTGAGTGATGAAGTCAGATGCTGAGTCTCGAACCTCCTGGTCTTCATCCTGCAGCAATGTGAACATACTCTTCCACAATGAAAGTGTAGTGGTCAGACCTGAAACACACACACACACACACACACACACACACACACACACAGAGGAGACCGTTAGAACAGAATTTTTGAAAAATGACCTTTCCTTTCCTTTGTGGAACAAACATTTGCCTGAATATCATTTATTGCCACAACACCAGAGGAGATGTATCTTCCTGTGTCACCCTGTGTTTAGAGACTCACCCAGGGGCAGATTGGGGCTGGTAAGCAGGGCATCTGTACAGGTGACCAACACGCTGGCAGCCATCAGCTTAAACTCTACCGGCTGCTCCTCGCTACAGCACGAGCTCACCAGCGCCCCCCATTGAGCGAAGCAAGACATTGCGCTGGCAGCCTGGATATCCACACAGCAACATACATTTCAACACTGATATATGACACTGACAATAATCATACTGAGTTTGCGAGAAGTGGTCAGTGATCTTGTCTTCGACATTGCAGATAAATGATCATTGATGCGATGCGACAACAACAAGAGACAAATGAAGGAGTTCAGTTGCACTTCTGTGTTTGACTTCTCTTCACAGTTGACAGAACAAAGGACTGGTGCTTCTTTACCTTGGGGTCGGAGTTGAGCAGCTGCAGCAGCAGCTGAGACAGGAGGGTCAGGGCGGCACAGTGAAGCTCCACCCTAAAACACACACATGAGTGGAGGTGGTCTCCTGATGGCAGAGCTGTGCAGATTGTGCAGAGATTAAGTGTAAAACAATAGGTTTTATAAATATAACTGTTTCCATTCTTCGACTACTCTTCAATGGTACAGATGAAAATCAGCCTGAGTCACGTGAAGCTTGTGGGGAAACGCAGACTGAACCCGAACCCGAACCCGAGCCCACCTCAAAGGGCATCGTAGCATGTTTCCCATTTTCACCCGTTATTCTGCAAACATTGACTCAGAGGAGCGAGTCTTTTCTTTGAGGCATCGCTGGTCACCTGACATGAGGCCAAACCAGCGCCACAATCTCAACATGTTTTGTTTGAATGTTTTACCAGTGACATCTGTGACGGCAGTTTTGCTTTATGTTTTGAACATTAAATCACCAGTCAACGTCCGCACCCCCCAAAGTCCATCGGTGGTTGAGCCGAGGGGCAACGTCCGGTGCAGACGGACGCAGCGCAAGAGGAAGACTCCAGGTTCAAACCCTCAACCTTTCATTGTTTTCAAACTCAATCAATTTGAGGGTGTGGCTTCTTGACTGACAGCTGGGCCGACCTGGCGGGTGCTGCAGGTGGTGCGACGCCACCATGAGACCACCCACAGCTCTGGGTGGGTGTTGCGCCTCTCTGCTCGTCTTGGAGCCAGGAAGCAGAAAGTAGAAGAAGTTGGGATTCGGCAACATGGCGACAAGGGACGTGCCCACAAACTGCTTCAAACGCAGGAACCAACGGGTGACATCATGGACACTACGTCCACCTTCATATACAGTCCATGGGTTGATGGCGCATCGTGGTGGCATCTTGATATCATGGCTCCTCCTCGGTGACCGCAGGCTCCCAGAGTTGGCCTCAAATTTCACAAGATCTGCGTCCAAGATATCTCTGCTTCGTCTCTGGGTTCTGGGTGAAGGGAGTTCTCCATCTTTAAAAACAGTCTGTGGTTTAAACTATTGACCAATCGCCTTCATACAACAATGCTCACTTTTACAAGTTGCCCACATACGGGTGAGCAGGGTCACAACAACTGAAGACAAAGACTTATCCTGAGCCTCATTCGACATTCACCCTCAGGACGAATACGTCCCTTCGGACCAAAAATGGCCTCTTCTCTCTTCCTCAGTTCTCATTAAAACTCAAATGATGTTCGTATGTCCACTCTGGGCTACTGTAAAAACATGGCGGCCCCCTAGAGAGGACCCACTCCTCATGGAATTACACATCGATGGATTCATCTGGGGAAATGGGACCAAAAATACAATGACGTCACCGTGAAAATGTCCGTATGTCATTGTTTTGAAATATTTGTTTCTACCAATAGAAAGTGACAAGAATGATCGAAACCTTACAAACTGCACCTTTAACTGTCAGGGCATCACAGAAGTCGCCTATCGGGTTTGAGTACAAGGTATTTTATTAATTTAAGTATTAAATTTAAGTTGACCATTTGGGAGTCCATGGAGATTTGCTCCCTTTGGAGTCAGCCTCAAGTGGTTATCCTGTGAACTACACCTTTTTTCACTTCCTGTCGGGCTTCATCCCTCTGCACCTGAAGAGTGTGTTGTGACTCACCTGTGAACAGAGTTGTGAGCCACAGAGAGGAGGTGCAGAAGAACCTCCTCCTGGGACAAAACTCCAGCTTCATCCTGCCACGGGAGTTCACCAGTGGAGCTCAACGCACACAGCAGCTGGAGGACCTGAGGGGACGGAGACGGAGACGAGGGCAGGAGACGAGGGCAGGAGACGAGGGCAGGAGACGAGGACAGGAGACGAGGGCAGGAGACGAGGGCAGGAGACGAGGGCAGGAGACGAGGGCAGGAGACGAGGACACACCACGGAGGAAGGGGATAGGCGGGAGATGAAAACCTAACTTTAACAACTGTCACTGTGTGAATGCTGCCTGATTGGAGTGAGGTGATAACGACAGCTTCTTATCAAATAGAATTTGTGGGGGAAAAACAGGTGATCCCACGATTAGAAAACAATTCATGCCTTTCCATCGTCAGAACTTTGTCATAAAGTACTGAACAACAACAAGGCCATGTCACATGACTTGAATTCCCATTGAATGGAATCAGAGGAAGACAGGGTTTGAACTGCTTCTAGCCAGTGGGACCGACTACAGGCAAAGGAGAAGTTCCCCTTTACTGGGCTGACTCTTTCAAACACCAACGGCTGGGCTGTAAAGCCATGCCTGGTGAACAGGCACACAAAAAATGTCAGAGGCAACAGCACGCACACACACACACACACACACACGCACACACACACACACACACACACGCACACACAGTGTAGCAGCGGTGGTCATGGGGTGAGATGTTGAGGGCAGTTGATGGCGTGGCGCAGCTCAGCTGCCTCGTCCCGGCTTTAAAACACAACCTTTTGTCCCTGGACAGGAAACTGGCTGCTTTTACTGCTCTGAAACCTGTTTGAGTGGAAACCTTCAGAACACCTCCAGTGTGAGAGTGAGAACAGCGGCTGCGCTCGGCATGTCCCTTCGGCCGGTTGGCGTCTGAGCTTCGGCAAGAAGGATTTAGAAATGTAACCAATGGAATGCGCTCGTCAGTCAGGTGCAGAGGAAAGGAGATGCAAAGTGTTCATATTGTGTGTGTGTGATGATGCACATCAAACACAAACACACTTGGACGGATAAAGCAAAGAAACAGACTCTGAATGTGTGTGTGTGTGTGTGTGTGTGTGGCCCCACCTTGGTCAGACACTGGGAGTGTGTCTCGTGAAGCGCCAGGCTGGTCAGGCTGCGCAGGGCGCTTTCCTCCAGCCACCGGGTTCCCACCTTCCTTTGTTTCAGCAGGAGCGCCTGCAGCGCCAGCTCCCGGATCTCATACTGCGGAAAGCGCAGCAGACACTTCAGGAGCTGCGTGGTCAGGTGAGCGGCCCCCCACACCTCCGGCCTCTCCACGCCGGCACTGAGGGCCACCTGAGCCAGACTGAGCAGGTACTGGGTGGCGCCAGGCCCACGGGTGAGGGAGCAGGGGTCAGAGGCCACCAGGTCCGAGTCCAGGAGAACCGACAGAGTCTTTCCACAGAGCTCACGGACCTCTGAACCTGTGACAGCACAAATAACAATAATCACAGGAGTTGACAACTCTACATAGATCATCTAGAGCATAGACACAAGCTTTGAGAATGGTTCAAATCTGAGGATTCAAGGCTCATATCTTCAGCACAGTGACTTCTCAGGGTTCCTGCAGCTCTGCGCGAGGCACATTCATCAAGACTTGGTCATGACCAAAAGAAAGAAGACTGCGAGCAAAAAGTAAATAAAGACACAGAGCACTGGTGAAAGAATCATTACTGTAGAATGATTGATATGCTTCTCATCTCCAAGATAACGGAGGTGGAGGAAGTGTAGCGCAGTGACGGCTTCGAGCTTCCTTTGATCACTTGGGAGAGAGTCGGACGTGTCTGTGTGAAGGACACGTCATCACAGGACACTGGGTGAGGGAGGGGCAGAGTGTGACAGGGAGAGAATGAAAACAGGAGCTGGAGCATGGACAGTGAGAGCAGACCACATGTTTTTCTAAAGAGACTAAAGCAGCTCCAGTAGGAGGTTTATGCTCATTTATGGCCACTAGATAAAGTTAGTAGGACTTTTCATAGTCATGTAATAGCAGATAGTCTCATTTAGATGACAGATACAATTCCCTTATAACTAGAAAAATATGTGAGGGTGAGTAATACTCATTCAGTAGTCTTTTCTACGTCAATGCAAGAGAGTCAAATACTTTAATACTACTTTTAAAGCGCACATTATAATTATCTCCAGAGTAACATGTGCTTCTCTCAGACACATGACAGTAGAAATGGGAATTTGAAAACTGCATACGAACCTAGTTCACCGAGGCATATCTGGCAATTGGAATGGAAAATAACGTTAACTACGCACACACACACACACACGCACACACACACACACACACACGCACACACAGTCCTTTGTGAAGTGAACAGTTGCAAACAAGAGACCAGACTGAAGAAGCCGCTGTCGCTCGGTTCCTTTGTATTTTGACTTGTAAGGAAAGGCTGCGTGTCTGTGGCCATGACTGAGCCCACCACACACCTGTAAACCTACAGCCCCTTGAGGAGCGTGGAGGGACACACACATGTGTATGTGCACATGTATGTGCACGTGTAGGTGCACGTGAAACCCAGTGCAACTCAATCTGGCCTTGCAGTGCAGCTAAAAACGTGGCCTGACAAAAGAGTGGTAAAGGCTGCATTCCACCAGAGATGGGCGGGTTCCTATGGAACCTGATCCTCGACGGGGGTCCTGGGCCAAATAAGCACAGTCTACGGGCTCTAATAAGGGGCAGGGGCACAGTAATGACACCGACGAGGAAGGGAGGAGGGAGAGGAGGATGACGGGAGGAGTGGAGCGAGTCAGAGAGAAGGACGCTCTGTTATTGTAGAACACAAGCAAAGCTGCTGCCTGTGTGGGAGTGGAAACAGCTGGCGGCCGTTCGTGAGTTTCCTGTGAAGCTTTGCTCCCGATTCATACCTGACTTACAAAGCATGTACGGACGCATGATTCAAACAATACCGCGCATGATCTGTGCAGGAGACCGAGGAAAACTGGATTCATGTGAGAAGAATGAAGAAAAGAAGGTAATAACAAGAACCAAATGATCCAAAGACAGAGAAGTAACAGGAAGGAGGTGCAGATCACATCCCGCCTGTCACAGACTCAAATCTGTCACGACTGAAGATCAGTGATGTATTACACAAACTGGATACAGGGAGTGAGTTAAGCTTTGAGCTCAATGAGATCTTGGAAGCTCTCAGTCAGCCACCTGCTGCCGTGTGGCTCAAAAACGTTGAGATATAGACATCTGCTAACACGTTGATTTGAAAGTTCCTCACCTACTGGTGACTACATGTTTGAGTTTCAACAGGTGTCAGAACATAGCGTGAATACTATTCCTGTTGTCAGGGCCACACTGTTCTTCCATCGGCACGGCCGAAGGGCGAGACCGGCCGAAAATACATTCATGGAAGTTACAGAGTGAACTTTCATGTCACCTGATCAAAGTGCCATCGTTCGACCACAGCTGTGTTGCTTCAAACAAGCACCGACTCACTGAAACAACCTAAAGTTGACAGTGAGTCCGAGCGACCAATGAGCTGTTGTGACCACTCCAACAGCCATGTCGGGGTTGGGAACGGCATCTTGCGCGGCAGAACCAAACGATTTCCACTGCTTTATGTCACGAAGCTCCACCCGACGAGGAAGTACTGAACATCAAACGTAGAACACTGAGGGTGGGCTACCACAATAACTTTTCATCAACCAGCTCTAAATAATCATTTGGTTTATTAACGGCCAAAAAATAAAGAATCACACCTTTTTTAACTTGCTTTTTCATTGCAACCAACAACCTCTGATATTACACCGTTTATTAGATTTTCAGGTTGAGTTCATCCAACTTTGAGTCATTCATTTAAATATGACCCCAATGAAGCTCTGGTATAGGCTGGATAAACACAATGACAAGATTTCCGAAACCAGTGATTCTCAACTGGTTCAGTTACCAAAAAAGGACACGGACCAGTTTTCAGAGGGACCAGTTTTCAGAGGGACCAGTTTTCAGAGGGACCAGTTTTCAAAGGGACCAGTTTTCAGAGGGACCAGTTTTCAGAGGGACCAGTTTTCAGAGGGACCAGTTTTCAGAGGGACCAGTTTTCAGAGGGACCAGTTTTCAGAGGGACCAGTTGTCAGAGGGACCAGTTTTCAGAGGGACCAGTTTTCAGAGGGACCAGTTTTCTGAGGGACCAGTTTTCAAAGGGACCAGTTTTCAAAGGGACCAGTTTTCAGAGGGACCAGTTTTCAGAGGGACCAGTTGTCAGAGGGACCAGTTTTCAGAGGGACCAGTTTTCAGAGGGACCAGTTTTCAGAGGGACCAGTTTTCAGAGGGACCAGTTTTCAGAGGGACCAGTTGTCAGAGGGACCAGTTGTCAGAGGGACCAGTTGTCAGAGGGACCAGTTTTCAGAGGGATCAGTTTTCAGAGGGACCAGTTGTCAGAGGGACACAGTCCCAGCCTGAGTTATTCAAAGAAAGATTGATTCCTTTGATCAGGCCACAGTCGCGGGCAGATTCATGAATTCATGGGGCCGTTTTTCTGCTCACTGACCAAATGAATTTCGTTACAAACAGCGAGACGCTGATGCGGCGCTGCATTGCGCCACCGACGTGACGGGGCTCGACGGTCGTTCCATTTCTATACCAGCGACACGGGAGGGTGCGCTGAACGTCCAGGGACGTCACGTCGGCCCCGGATACGACGGCTCCCGCGGCTCAAAAACATGGCTGCGCACCGTCGGTGCGGGCGCTCGACCGAGCCTCCCAGTGATGGGATGCGATTGGTCGCAGGGAGCGGAACTTCAGGAAGTCTGAGGGAACCCTGAGCTTCATTTGTGACAAACTGCACCCAAACGCGCTGACAAATTACATAAACAACTCGGCCACTGCAGCTGGGCTGTAAATATGCGGGTTGGATGCTTGTGAACGAGCGGCTCTCCATGACTCCTCCCATGATGCCGCGTCCGGGCAAATCAGTGGTTTGCGGTGGCTTCAAGTCGCACTCTTGGCCCGACTTGGAGCTTGAGCCGAGCAGGTGGTAAAAAAGAACCCAGTCCTTTTACCAGAAGAGACGCTACAAACCGAGTCCAGTCCGGCAGAGTCGCTGGAAAAGGGCCATCAGATACAGAGAAAAGACAAGTACAAAGTTTTCTGGACTTTCATCGAATGTTTTTTCTAGAGGCTAAAATTCCGGACAGACTCCTCAAGGTCACTGCTCCTCAACCATCTCTCGCTGGCGACTGTCAAAGCAAAGCAAACACCTGGTGTGAGCCCTCAGCACTCAGGAAGAAAGGAACCAAACTGCTTTCATCTGATTGTTGGACACAAACGGTTTCTTACTTTTCAAATAGAAAGAGTCGAGTTCCTTTGTGTGTTAGAGGTGGAAGACGAATACAAACGATCTTCTCCCGAAACTGAGTTGCCGCAGTTGCTGCATATTTAAGACAGAGAAACGTGAAAGTTGAGTGATTGCATCCAAACATGGCACATGGCTCAGCAAGCTGTCACCAATGAACATTAATCCCATTGGCTAAAGATACTACGAGTCTAAATACAGTGATGCCACTTCTCACAAATGTTCAGTAAACACAACAGAAGGACGAAGACGACATGAGGATTTTTGTTTTCATTTTCAAAGCCCAAAGTCTGATGTTTGCTCAAGGGCACTCATTGGATATTTCTTGTAAATAAAGACATTTATATTTGTACAGTCCTTGAGTCCCAGGGCCTGAAAACATGCTGAATCATTTATTTTTCCTTTGTAAACAATTTGTTGAGCTGACGTCCGACGCCTTAGATCTCCCTTGATTTACTTTGACATTTGCTTGCCTTGTGGTTTTCATCGTGATTGTGGAGACACTGCTGTGTTTCTTGGCCAAATGTGGAGTGAAACCTGAACAGTGAAGCTTTATAGAGAACGTATATGCAGGATGTGGTGTCTGCGCCACAGTGAAAGGCACATTATTCTATTAGTGTTAGATTTGATGTACAAATGCTGATAAGATAAAGTCCACCAGCCAGAAAAGACCGTCTGCAGATGAGCTCTCCACCATGCATCTACGACTGAGGTGATAGAGAATGACTTTCTATGACTCTACACTTTACTTGTTTAGGAAAATTCTGCATTCTACACCTTTAAAACTGAATCACACCATTCGGTTTGCACAGAATAAGGTCTGTGGATTCGACAGTGTATCAAATGTCAAAGGCTTACAGACACAAATGACTCCAAAAAACCCACATCTGTTACATTTACAACGACATCAAAGGTAGAGCTCGAACTATGACCTTTTTCTGGAGGGAGATTATCCACGTTTTTTTGTTGAAAAGAAAATTTGTATAGAAAAATAAATCAGGTGATTCGAGATTTGAATGCCTTGAATACACAGAGCAATTCTCAACTCTCATACCAGACCAAAGATGACCAATGTTACTGGTGGAGGATGTTAATGTCCCGCGTCCTCCGTCATTTAGGTTTAATGATGGCCGACCTCACGTCGTTGTGATCAAAGAAAGCCTGCGATTCAATTCAAATTCGAATGGTAATCGTATTCAACTGCTCCTCCCCCCTCCGCCTGCAGAAATGCAGCAGGAAATGATCATCGTGTAACCGACACGGCACAGGCAGGAAATCCAGAGCGTTGGCATGGAGGTGGAGGGATTCCAACGAAAAGGAAAACTTTGATGGTGTGGCAGCAGAAATGCTGCCTGCACCATGAGGCTTCAAGCTTCACTCGGCACGGAGGGCGACTCGCGCTGAAGAGCCGCACCCTCTTCCTTTCTTTGCTGGATGTCAAAGCCAAGGATGCAAGGTCAGAGCCAATGTCACCAAATCTCACACACTGCACCTTTAAGTTGAACAAAGAATGACCTTCATCATGTTCTACAACAAATGACAAACAACTATTTTGATATTGGCTTGATGGACAGTTTTTGTTCTTCATAATTAAAGGTCATTAAGGAAGGTGACCAGCTACATACATGGTGTCATGTGTCGGCCTCATCCCTGTGTTCCACTTATTTCTTTAATCAATTCCACAATTAAAATGTATTGATTTGCTGAAAACAAGCATGTGTGTGTATCTGCTGCTGCCTGCTTGTGTTGTTGTCGTATGTAGTTGTGTAGGTGGCACAAGCAAATGAGAAAAGCCACAGGTGGAAGAACATGACGCATGAAGTACAGGGCAGAAATGGAAACGACAGTGTTTTGTTTACCACCGTTGTCATGGCAACCGGCCTCTGTATTCCAGCGTTGGCCCCATTCAGTGCAAACTCGAGGATCACATCGTGTTTCCACGAAGACCTCGTTAGTCTCAATGATAAATACAGCTCCCGATACTCAAAGTGGATTCGTGGAGGAGCTATCGACCCAAAAACAGGAACTAGTAACATTAGGTTCACGTACAATTTGGAGGTTTTTGTCCGGTTTGATGGCAGCAATTTATATTAAGTCTCTTTAGCGACTCTTTCCTCAGTTTTCCTGGCAGGGAAATGTGATAGAGAAGAAGCAATGAGGTTCGACGACCCCAAACATAACTTAAAGGTGCGGTGTGTAGGATTTCGGTCATTTTTCTCACTTCTTCTTCTTCAACTTCGGGCTGAGTTTAAAGTTGTGGTTGAAGCATCCAGTATTCACAGAGGTCTGAGTGTATGTGTGACAATGTGGTCATGTCATAATAATATCAGAGACATTTGAGAATCCATTCATAATTCAGGAATGATAACTGAGTGCCGATGACTGTTGACAGCTGATTCAACGATGCAATCACTAGTATTTATGTCAAAAGGAATTCATGACGACTGACGGTGCAAATAGTTAGGCAGTAATTACAAGAGAGCGCCCAGGTAATAATGCAGTCGTTATGTAATAATCTAGTTGTACAATGTACTTTTCATTTACTAATGTAACAATGGCTACTGTGTATTAAAGTATTGAATACAATAAACATATTCCTCTCCTACTTTATACCCATTTAATACAACATTTCATCATATATACTGATGACATATCTGAGAGAAGTCTCTGACCACACACTTTCTCACAGTAAGTACATTACTAGCCGATGAGATGAGAATCTCTGTGACATTAAAACAGTGGATGACAAACATTATACCAAAGGAAACGAGAATCGAATGTGTAACCGTGGAAACATCTGAACATAGGCACTGAATTGGAGACGGTGAAGTTGCTTGAATAACATACAGAAAATACAGTGTGGACGGACTTCATTATGAAAGAGTGTGTCCTTCTTCCTCTGTGCTTTCCTAAGATCCTAGAGTTCATTTATACAGTCAGACACCACACGAACAATCTAAGAGACCTGATGAACTCACCCTCCATCAGACTGATCTTCTGCCCACACAGGCACAGCAGCACATCCAGAAAGGCTCCTCTGGTCACCACACAGCTGTTCTGTCTAAACAGCCACAAAAACAAGCACACAGGGATTTCTGTTCACGTCTGCAGCTGAGAAACAACATCTACCTTTGATTATAAACTCTAAAAGGTAAAGATGCAGTGTGTAAGATGTCAGTCTACTTTGTCCCTTCTATTGGGAGAAAAATAATACAATGACATTCTGACAATTTCATAATCTCCAAACTAGGGCCTGAGCACAGAGTGGTGCGAAGGCCCTGTTGAAATTGCTCTGATTGTAATAATAATAGAAATTATTATTTGAATTTTGTATTTATTTATTTTTTATTATTATGATTGCCTGCAGTTTTAATTGTATGTTTGTTCCCACTACCATTAAATAAGAACATTAATGTACATCTAGAGGGCAACAGCCTGGTCCCCTGCTCCACTGTGAGGAACCTGGGAGTTTGATTTGACCAGGACTCATCATGTGACCAATACATCAAACAGACATCTGGAACAGCCTTCGACCACCTAAGCAATATTGAGACAATCAGAAATATCCCGACAACACTTCTAGTCTGGATCACTGTGACTCTTTAATGTCTAATGTCCCAGCAGGTCCCTGAAAATCCTCCAGCTGCTCCAGAACGCTGCCGCTCACAAACCAGAACCAGAGGAGCAGATCATATCACTCCCGTCTCAGCTTCCTGACTCTGGCTCCCAGTCAAAAGCAGAATGGATTTAAATCCTACTTCTTACTGACGAGGCCCTAAAGAATCCAGCCCCGTCCTCCATGAGAGAACTGATCGCTCCTCCAAACCAAACATCCCTCAGGTGGTAGAACCTTCAGCTCCGAGCTCCTCTCCTGAGGAACCAGCTCCCGCTCTCGGTTCAGGAGTCGGATTCTGTCTCCACCTTTAAGCTCAGACTCTCAACTTTCCCTTTTAACGGTTTAGAGTCAAAACTCCATCAGGAGAGACCTGAGTTGAACAGTCCACACTGAGCTGCTCTAGGCTCAGACTGCGGGGGCAGTTTCCCATCATGCACTTTGAATGAGCACATAGGCTGAGCGCTAATGTCCTCAATTTCTCACCCGTCACAAACCCTATGTCCCCCCACTACATGTAACTCAGGAGACCACCTGCACCATCGTAAACCATTTCCACTGTTTTTCCAGCTTTGCTGCCGTTGGTGAACGAGACGAAACCGAGACGTGACGAGGAAACCGACATCTGAGTCTCAAGACACGACTGATGTGGCGCTGGGTGGAACCATGATGAACCCGGAGATGAAAGATTAGATAGAAAGATTCAAAGAAAGATGGACTTAAACATTGAATCACTCACATTTATGAAATTGTTACTGAACATTCTCTGTAACATCTATTGCTCGTCTGTCCGTCCTGGAGCGGATCCCTGACTCGAGGTTTCGACTCTTCTTTCCCTGTTCAAATGTTTCCCCCTGTAGTTTCTCCTGAGCCTGGCTGAGGGTCTCAGGACAGAGGATGTTCCCAACTGAGACCCCAAATGACAACTGAGGGCTTCCATAGGTTCCTTCATGTTCAGAAGGGTGAGGTGATGGATACAACATGCAACTTCACCACTAGATGTCACCAAATCTTACCTTTAAGAAATTGATATTTTCAGAATGTTTCTTTTTTTTTTAACTGTGAGTCAATTTGGATTCTAAATTTGAAATGAAAAACACAAAAAATATATTACAATAAAGGCTTTTAACAAAGATTCGCTTTGCTTGGGTTAAAGACGGAACTGTGCAGCCTCCAGTTATCAACTTATCTTTTTTCCGTCCAGATCAGACAAAGATCTTCTTCACCAACAGGCTCACGGTTGATGGTTGACCATGGTTGTGGTGAGGCCCTGGAAATGTGGAACTAAGTGAATGTATCATTGAAAGGAACTTTGGTGACTCTTGTTGAAATGTGATCTGCTGGTCTGATGTTTTCTTCAACATGGTCAGACTCCTGCTGTTGCTTTAAACTAACTGGTCAAAAAGAAAGCATTTAGTAGTCATATTTGTTGATCACCAGATTCTTAACAATTGAAGGCATCTATAGTTTGAAAAGGTTTTGCGAGAGAGTAACAGAGATGATTCCCACATCTGATGAGTCAAACTCTGAACTCTTTGGGCAGAAACTGATCACCAGCCCTCCGGTGAAGTCAAGGTGCGGTAACATCCTGATAATCGGCAGAGAGACTAAATACATTGGTTCCTGTAGTTTCACAGCCGCCGTAGATCAAGGCGTTGGCTCGTCCTGGATCTTTGCCCAGATTACTCAGTTAAATGGATTAGTGCCGAACTTCAGGCGGATTTTCCAAATTCTATTCAAGTTCGAAGTTCGAAGTAAGATTTGGGGACCTCTAGAGGTGAAGTGTCATGTTGTATCCACCACCTCACACTTCTGAACATGCAGGAGAACCTGTGGTCGACTTCAGTTGTCATTAGAACCCAAAAGATGTTTAGTGTGTCCACTCTGGGCTACTGTGGAAACATGGCGGCCCCCGTAGAGAGGAGCCGCTCCTCATGTACATGTACATGAATGAGGTCATTAGAGGGTATTGGGGAACAAACACAAACATTTAGCTGATTATAAATACATGAAAATATCAGAATGAAATTATTTTGTAATATTTAAGAAGTAACCAAATTTGACATAAAATCATGTGTTCGACAGATGTTCAATCTCTTTCAACTGTATCTAATGTAAATAAAGATTATGAGCAGAAAACAAAATATATAAAGGTTTCGGCAATGAAGCGATGGATTTGAAGGCTAATCTTTCACAGCACATGATCGTGTGATGGATCGGAATCTTCTTCTGTTGACAACTCAAACAGGCTTCGTCATTCCTGAGTCAACGGCTCGAAGCTTAAGACATTTGACTGTACACTGATATCAGTCTTTGTTTGTGGCCTTGAAGCGAAGAGCACGGATCCATCACATGAGATGCCCCCAGCTCTTCTATCAACGAACCAGTTGTATTTCTATTAAAAATACACGATTAATCAATTCATTATGAAGCCTGTGACTTATCAGGTTCATCACTGAATCACTAAAGCTGCATTTGTTGTAATCATAATAACCCACGGGTCTGTATGTGAGTGAAGAGTCTGTGTGTGTGTGTGTGTGTGTGGGTGAGAGAGTGAGAGAGTGAGTGTTCGTGTTTCTGTGTTCATTTCAGGCTATGACCACAACGCTTTGAAAGTGTGTGTGAGAGAACAACAGACGCAGTGTATGATCTACGTCATATTTTCATCACTCGGATATTGATAAAACACACCCCACACACACACTGATACTTTGCACGCTTCTCACACTCCCCCTCCCTCCCACTGCCGCAACCACAGACTGACCACACGCAGCAACAAACACGCGCGCACACACACACACACACACACACACACACACACACACGAGCGCCCTCATTCAGGTGAACACACTCCCACCAGCGGACACAGAGCACGCTTCAGAAAATAATAGTTCAGTGCAGATAATGACTGTTGTCATTAAAAGAAACACATGACCACCATGACTCCTCTGTCTGTCTGCCCCCCCCCCCCCCCCCCCCCCCCCCCCCCCCCCCCCCAACCCCGCCCCGCACACAGCCCCCTACAGCCGTAAACCTAGGAGAACACTGGAGATGTTCAGGGCCAGCTACAACAGCAGTGAGTTGTACAAAGGGCTGTAGTCACCACAGGATCACTAGTTTCAGGGAGCAAGAGAAAAATCCCAAAAGACGCAACACAGAGACAGTGTCAGTCCAAACCGAAGGCAGAGTCGAGAGACCGACACTCCATTCTGTCCTTTGAGCGGGGGGGCGCTTCCAACCAGCAGCGCTGTGGATGAGAGACGTCCTTAGATCTGGCTGCTGCCTTCTGTGGGGCAGTGGGATCAAACACAGTCTGCGGACGAGCTCCGCTGAGCAGGAATTCACTCTGTCATCGTAATGAAGGCTCATCAGTGTAACCGAGCAGAGCCGGAGGCTCGAGTGTTGCTCACCCAGCAACCCCGTCTTATCTGCTGTAGGCCACAGCACGGGGCAGAGCAGAGACCCTGGTCTGACCTCAGTCCCGACAGGGGGAGGAGCTACAGGGCAATCTGTGCACTATCTTGAGGCACCCGTCTTTGGTTGGAGGGCCAGAGGTGTGGGCGTGGCTGCATGGATGGAGCAGCAGCAGGCGGTGTCTTTGAAATGGAATACTGCAGGACATGAGGCAGACATGGCCAAGGAGGGGATGGATGGAGACAAGGAGCTATTCTTCTGGTGAGGGAGTAAGGAGGGAGGGAGGGGCGCTTATCTTTGTCTGTGTGTGTGTGTGTGTGTGTGTGTGTGTGTGTAATGTTACCGTGAGGCCAGCCACATGCGCTGACTGAGGGCTTCACTGATGCCATTTCCTGCTGGCAGGGCTCGGTGAGAGTCGGTCCGGTAGGAGCGCAGAAGGAACAGCACCTGCACACAAACAAACACACAACATGTAAAACCCCAAACATGTCCACCACCAAACTGTTGGCCGTGGTTTCATGTGGCTTGGAGATGAACTCACCTTTATTGTGGTCAGTCACAATCAAGGGGCATCGGATGAAGCACAATAAGAAGTGAAAGAACTTGAAGTTCATAGGGCTCATGGACTCCAATGTCAGAACGGCCAACTTTAGAGGTGAATGAAACATGTTTACAGCCTGGTACAAACTTCGCTTTTGGTCACAATCAGTCACATATTTTCCCGTGACAACCGTAGGAACCCACTCGCTGATTTGACACCCGGTAAGTACCGCGGATGAGGTGACGGCACCACGGGCCGAGCCACAGCTCCGTGTGTGTGCCGTCTCTTTGAACCCAGAGGTTCTACGTCACCCACCATGTGCCTCCAAACCACTGGGGGTGACGTAACGATGACTACGTCCATCGACATTTGGCAGCCACTTTTGTAGATGAATTTACACATCAAAACAGAATTTGCCCTCAATGTTTTAAATTATTCAACGGCAATCTGTTGACAAAAGACGCATCAAGCAACCAGTGCACATAGGGCCATTGGGCATATCGGTGTCAGGGCCAGTGACACTGCAGCAGGGTCCGAGTGGGATTCGGACCACTGACCGGATTCGGACCGCTGCCTCCAAAGACGACTACTCTAACCACTGAGCCACTGCCTCTCCCGTTATCATTTTTCCATGGCATGAAATCTGCAGTGTATGATTTTTGTCATTTTTGTCACAAAATATTACTAAACAATTCAATACTGACAGTTCATGAATTTATAATCATAATCATATTTCCCCCCATTACTCTTGAGTGACCCCATTAATGTATATTTTCGTGAGGGGGGGGGGGTCGTCTCTATGAGGGCCGCCATGTTTTAACTGTAGTACAAAGTGGACGTACTAAACATCTTTCGAGTTTTACTGACACATGAAGTCGACCACAGCTTCTCCTGCATGTTCAGAAGAATGAGGGTGAGGTGATGGATACAACATGTAACTTCACCTTTAGAGGTCACCAAATCTTACACACTGCACCTCCAAGTATTTTACATAAACATAAACAATCAAAATCTTGCATCATGTGAAAACAAAAAACAGTTTGTAGTTAGTAGATAGTTTCCATCCCTTTAATATACAATATTTTTAGGGGGGAACACTGATCTGTTTTTATGTTTTAGGTGAATTATTATAGATGAATTAAGATTGATTCTATGAAACCTGTTGAAATGTTGGAACTAGAAAGCATTTATGAGGCCACTGTCACAAGGGTGAAACTGATGCCCCTTTTGCACCAAACGAGATCCTGTGCTGGTTCTGGGCCAGTGCCTGACTTGGCGCCAGTTCTTTGTGTTTCCACCGCCGGAGCACCAGCTCC
Source organism: Chascanopsetta lugubris (assembly GCA_016785325.1). Classification (NCBI taxonomy): domain Eukaryota; kingdom Metazoa; phylum Chordata; class Actinopteri; order Pleuronectiformes; family Bothidae; genus Chascanopsetta; species Chascanopsetta lugubris. Next base: position 30,148 of record JAFBJT010006446.1, read on the forward strand.
GCCTTTCAGAACAGGAGTCTAACCAGGCACCAACTCAACGCTGCTCTGACGGGGGAAGGCTGCGTGGTTACTGTGACCAACAACGTCTGAAAGCGCTGTTCAAAAAGCCAGTGCCTCGGCGCGATATAATAATCCTAATGAAAATTAATCTGATGAAACAGCTGCGGACTGAGCAGAGACACGTGTCCTTTTTGAATATGATCATCCTCCAAAGTCCAAAATAAATGAATGGAAGCCGTTTGAAGCGAGCCGGTGATCCAGCGTGTCCAGCTGCAGATGTCTATTTTAATGGGTTCGATCAGTCCGAGTGGTCTGAAACACAGGCTGCAGCGGTCTCCCGCTGGATGAGTCGGGACACTCGACCGGTTCATGAATACATTTGGAAGATTCATAAAGTACTATGGGAACAAAGGACACCGCGACAGCGGCAGGGGGCTGTATCCGGTGGGGAGCCGCCGTCCTCCGCTCGATGTGGCTGCGCATTCGATCGGACTAATAACATTCAGGAAGTATGACGGGGAAGAGAGGATGGAGCTGGAGCGGCAGTGGGTTGAATCCTGCGCATGAGCCTGGCAGCGGTCAGGACGGCGCAGTGCTCGTCACGGGAGCGGCGGTTAGAACGGGGCAGCATCTCCTACTGGATGCAGCGACACCGCCGACTGCTTCATAAACAAACCAATCCATGCATAATAATAACTATTAATGATAAAGAATAAGAGGGAACAGATGAAGTGTGGAGTGCAGAGGGAGATCTACTCCTCATTATCCAGAGTTATACATGACGTGGCTCTGACATGGAAACACCAACGGGCTCTTCAGAAGTGTGGGAGCAGAACCAACAAACTTGGCTTAATGCCACGTGTTTTCAACCAACAACTTGGTTTTAGGCAGCATGTGCCATCACCAAAAACGTCTTTTCCTCAGCTCTGACCTGTGTGAAAAACATGTGCCACATGAAAGACCAGCAGTCACTACACAACCTGCGGTGAAAGAAAAAAACAAGAATTTCGAGAGCCGTGTCCCAGAGAAGATCAAATCCCTCTTTGCTCTGAGGCTGATGAGACAGTGAGAGTGCGCCAGGACGGAGCAGGTGACTGGAGGTTGGGAGTGTTCGGAGGCCAGGACATGGGCTGGCTGGCTGACTGGCTGGGGTGAGTATTCTGGGCTTGGTAAGTATACTCTTTAAGCCCGGGCCACGGCCACAGACCAGGAGGAAGCCATTCATTACACCGTGCAGGAAAGGCAACGTGGGGAAAAACCAGGCCGACCACGTAGCACCGAGCCTGGCCACTGAGTCCCGGTCTGCCCCTTCTCTTCTCCTGCAGTCTCCACACCCAGGCAACACCCACTGGGCTCACACAAACAACTTCCACACCCCTGTGTCCTCCTGCACTCACTTTATGGAGCCAGCTGAGCTGGAGCTCAGTCCCTGGGCAACTACTCCATCAGAGTCATTCCACTGGCTAAAAACAATCTCTGAGGAACTAGACGCATTTCAACCAGTTCACCATGAGCATGAGCTTCTGCCCAGTGCTTTTGAGGCGAATTGTGGGCGAGTCTCTCGTCGCCATCTTGCCAAATCCTCACTCCTGGTTCCTGGTTCATTCAAAAACAATCATAAAGGCAGAACACACAGAGTTGTGGGTGGGCCCGTGGTGCTGTCACATCACCTGGTCGGTACCAGGTCGGCCCAGCTGTCAGTCACGAGGGCACGCCCCTAAATATGCGCAATTTCAAATGTTGATCAAATAGAAATAAGCCCACTAGAAAAAATAAACAACGCCCGTAAAGTTGTCACAGGAAAACATGTGACTGATTGAGACCAACGTTTGTATCAGGCTTAAACATGTTTCATTCACCTCTAAAGTTGACCATTTTGACATGGGGATCTATGGGGATTCCCCCCAGTGGTTACCCTATGAACTGCAAGTGTTTTCACCCCCTCTTCTGCTTCATCCGTCTGTACAGGAGGCTCAACCAGAAAATATTCTAAAAATTCTGGTTGAATTCCATTCTCAAATGGACAAAAGGCCAAAATAAAAAAATAAAAATCTTAGCTAGGCAAAGTTATGTTTTTAATATCACTGTAGACCAGGGGGGGCACTGTCTTTTGGCCCACAAGCTACTTTTTAATGACCAAGTCCTGATGATTTACCAGGGGGAAGACAATTTGTTGACGGGGGGTATGATTCCTGCCACTCTCTCTCTCTCTCTCCTTCTCACTCTGTCTGTGTGTGTGTGTGCGCGTCTGTCTCTCTCTCGTGATGACACGTGATGGCCGCTGGTTGACACCGGTTGCCGGCGATTTGTTGGGGGCGGGGGGAGGGGTGCTGTTCACAATGGACTGGCACGGCCCTCGCGCACGACCGGTCCATCGCGATTGACCTCATGGGCATCATGTTGTCCACTTTATTTGAATGCAAATCTTGTATCTCGTCTCCTGTTTGCTTTTGAGTTGGAGGTGTACGGAGGTTTAGTGTAGATTTTCTTCTGTCCATATCTACGTGACAGTAACAATAAAAATGATAAAGATTTTGGCCTTATGAACAAAACAATGAGTTGACAGGATCTAAAACGCTGTACAGAGATGAAGAAGACCACGTGATCAGGCCTTTGTGAGCAAAATGTGTTACTGAAACAGAAATTCTGATGATCTGTTTCAGAAGATAATAATGGTTTGTTATGGTCTAATGTTATATAATAGATATTTAAAAGTTATTACCGCTAAATTAAAATCTTCCGTGGGGTAGAAAGTTTGATGTAGTTTAAGGAGAAGAAAAATGGAGCAGCTTTACTATAATTGGAAAATATAAGAAACCTACTAAAGCCCAGTTTTCTAGTGAAGCGTATAAATACATGTATGTGTGTTTTAGGGTTTTTCTCTGTGTGTGTTGCAACAAGCCTTACTCCTCTTTTGGCCTCAGTAAAAATAGTGGTGGTGGATGTGAGGTCCCTTCAGACTCTGTTATCAGCCTGCCCGACCGTCCCTCCCACTGCCGCAACCACAGACTGACCACACGCAGCAACACACACACACACACACACACACACACACACACACACACACACACACACACACACACACACACACACACACACACACACACACACACACACAGTAAAAGCAAGTGCAAGTACAAGTGCAAGTAATTGTATGCCAGTTCGTGGCTCTGTCCAATAAAAGTCATGCCCAAAGAGACGTATAAATCGACATTCACGTAAAATCAGATAAGGGTTAGACATTGTGGACGCGCTCAATTAGGCAAAAAGATTCCAATAAAGAAATAGGCTCTCGGTCAGATCAGGCACCATTCACGACGTGCACACATGGGACAATTTGGCTGTTGGCATTAATATATCACTTACCATCAGGAATCAGTATTAATATGTTTAACATGTTTACTACAAAGACTAACCTGCTGCCCTGAATTGATGGCTGGAAATACAGTCTTCAAAGGGTTAAACGGGTGAAATTAAGCAGGACTGTGGTAGTTCCAGCTGTTGTCACAATAAGCACAGACAATGACGTGATCAATTACGACAGAGTTCATTCATACAGCAATATGTATCTACAATAACATGACTTGATTATTATCCAGAAAGTTTGATGGAACTTTTGGTCGGGGGAGCAGCCGCTCTGCACGGGACGTGGAGGAGGTGCAGCCGTGGTAAACTCGCCACAGCGTGGACACCGGACTCCGCTCCCATCCACGCACCGGGCGAACCTCCGCTCCCATCCACGCACCAACCTCCGCTCCCATCCACGCACCGGGCGAACCTCCGCTCCCATCCACGCACCAACCTCCGCTCCCATCCACGCACCGGGCGAACCTCCGCTCCACGCACCGGGCGAACCTCCGCTCCCATCCACGCACCGGGCGAACCTCCGCTCCCATCCACGCACCAACCTCCGCTCCCATCCACGCACCGGGCGAACCTCTGCTCCCTCCCCAACGCCACAAACGGCCCGCCGACAAGAACCAGGCACAACAGACTCTCGCGGAGAAATTAAACGGCTTGGAAGCCAAACACCCGGACTCGCTCTTTATCATTATGTCTACCGACCAAGACCTACGGGACATTGCCCAACAACAAACCATGGTTCATCACTAGGCTGCGCCAGCTCTGCCGGGCCGTGGAGGAGGCGTACAGCAGTGGGGGGGGGGGGGATATAAGCAGACCAGGAACATGCTGAGAGAAGTTGAAACAGAAACTCTCATCCAACGACCCAGCTTCAGAGTGGAGAGGCCTGCGAGACATCACCAACTACAGGAAAGCCTCCCCCCGGCACCGAGGTTAACAACCGGGCCAACGACCTTAACACCTTCTACTGCCGGTTTGGACTGTCCAGCAAGATCAAAGGATCACTGATCTGTTTTAGCATCTAAAATCGAGTTTTATGTTGTTTATGCCCTGTTCTATCCTCTGTAAAAAAAAAAAGAGATGTTTACTTCTATTTTTACAATCTGCATTTACCATTTCACATGTGGATGAGAGTTACTACCCTGATGGAGATAACAGTGATGACTGTGATGAAAATGAAAGATTCTTCATGATGTGTTAGAATTGAACTTAAGTATTTTCTAAACTGATGACAGTTGTTTATCATGAATGATAAAAAAGGGGGGAGTTGTGGTGAACATTTGAGTGGATCACTATAATCCTATTCTCTGTATTAGTAGTCTTTGCAAATGTGTAACCATTGGAATGTAATGATCTGTTGAACATTGGAGATGAACATCCCCCCTCAGGAGTCCTAAAGCATGACATCTTCCTATCAGAGATCACAGAGGTTAACCCCTGCTGGTCCATTAATAACAGAGTGGACAATGCCCGTTGACTAAGCAAAATATCAAAACACCTTTAGAAGTAATCATTTTATTGCCTAAGCAGGAACTCCTTGATGTGGCAGATGTCCATCTGGGGCACTGAGAGGAGGAGGATAAGAAGGGGCTGAAACTTCTAATCAGGGGGCATTACACAAACTACTCTCTGCCGTGTGGTTCTGTGTTGTGTTCCCTCTCTGTTCAGAGAATAAACTCTTGGTACATGCAATTTCCTCAGTCTTTTTCCTTGACTCCAGGCAGAAAGAACATTTCCGCAACAGTTTCAACAACTGTGGAGATGTTCACCACAAGTCATAGAGGGAAGGAAATGAATGTGATGAAAAATGTGCCTGTCCATAGTTTCTGTTTTATGGCCTGTATTTGCACATTTAGAGACAAATAGTCACCATTTCTTATGTAAATATTTTTACACTTGATAAATTCCAACTTCAACATGTAAAATCTGTAATCCATGTTCAAATTCATTGTGTTTGTCTCAATAAATGTCTAAAATTCATATTCCATTTTCTGCTTTTTTCAATTTAAACTGTTATTTCACTCTTATAACATGCAGTGAAATGGAGAAAGCTGACAGATATGCTGTAATTTACCTGCATTTGATTTTTGACTAACATTATTGGATTAGAAGTGAGGCAGTATACGTCTCCTAGTGAGCTAGTCACAACTCTACCTCCTCACTCACCCCCTCCCCTCCTGTTCCCGCCTTCCCGCTCTTTCTGGGACACTCCCATCACCCAGCTGCAACTCATCCCTCTCCTCAGCCACGGACTATTTAAGCCACACCCACACACTCACATTGCTCGATTGTTATGTGCTCTGCCGTACTTTCCAGCGATTCTCTGCCTGACTTCCCGGTTCTGACCCTGCCTGTTCCAAACCAGCCCGATTCCCTTGTTCCCGCCGTCCGACTTGTTTTCTGCCTCCTGACGTCGCCTTTTGCCTGTGCCCTACTTTTGCTGTATCGTCCGTCTACAGTAAAGAACTTGATTGTACTTCGGTGTCCTGCCTTTTGTGCTGCAATAGGGTTCTATGGCGCAATGTAGACAATTCAATTCAATTAAATCAACTTGATACCTGGTGCCCCCCTAATAGAATGGTAGGGGAAATGCTTATACAACCTACATAACAAGCCAACTGATGATGTCACGGTTTCCACGGGAGAACCACAATTTCTCAGTTACACTGAGAACCGACTTTTCAGGTTCCAAACCATTTTTCCCCCTGGTCTGAACGCACCAGCCGGTTCCAATTTTGGTTCGGGAACTGGAATCATGGCAGTTCCTGCCAGTGTGAAAGTCCTCCAATTACATATACACCTTAAACACAGGGCTGAAGATGGATCAGAGATGAGCTTCATTTTTTTGTACTATTCTGGGGAGGTATGATAGTCAGTGTACTGAATGGAAAACATCTCCAAAAACATCAATCACAGAATCTGTGCCTCACTAACTTCTGACGATCACCTTTGCTTCAGGTGCCCCCCCCCTGCTGATTCTAGGGACACTGGCAGGCTCAGGTGCTCACAGGTTGGCTGCTTGCTTCAACTGACAGTTGTGACAGTTGTCACAAGAAAACATGTGACTGATTGAGACCAAAACCAAAATTTGAACCAGGCTTTAAACATGTTGAATTCACCTCTGAAGTTGAAGAGTCAGCCCCTGGTGGTAACATATGAACTGCACGTTTTTTCACTTCACCTCATCTGTCTGCACCGGAGGTTGCCCCTCGGTTTTGCCACAAAATTGTGTTGACTTAGCTGGGGACGCGAGTGAAATCACCAAAACTACATTATAGTTCACGAGCCTCATCTCAATAACACAATAACTACCCCCTTTGGCAACTAGGGGGCAACTGTTGACAACTACATAACTACTGAGCAACGCAGAAGTGGATCATGAGATGTGGATACGAGCTCCAGGACAACAAACTGTGTCTGTAGCCTTGACTCGTGTAGTTGTATAGTGTTTGCTGAAGTGTCCGAGGCAAGACACTGAAGCCCGCATGCTCCCGTTCACCCATAGATTCAAAGAGCTGCAAATAGAAGCTGTGGGTTTGACTGGGTGAATGAGAACGGTCCTGTGAAGCGCTCTGACAGGTCTTCAAGACAAAGCTCAATATAAACACAGATCATTGACCATTTAGAGAATGTGACGGCTGATTTGATGGGATATGCAGCTCAGCTGTGTGTGGGGGCGGATCAGAACGATGTTCAACAAACCAATGAACACCTCCATTCTAATTCTCTGCACCACAGTGATTAGATCTTTGTTTCAACTGACACCAGACAAACACTGCTCATCTGAATGAGTTCTAACTCGTGATGCCAGCATGTTTTGTATCCACTTATATACAGTCTATATCAGTGTGTTTGTTGTATATGGATGTGTGTGTGTGTGGGTTCAGACCTGCAGGAGGGTACCATGGATGTGGTTGTGTTGGATTCCTGGTCGTTGCTCAGAAGGAAGCTGTTGGAGCAAATCGTGAACAGTGGACGGGACCTGGGTGACCAGCACGAAGGGGACAAGCGCCCGAGCTGCCATTTCTCTGGTGCGGTAAACTGCAGAGTGACCACATCTGTAAACAACACACACACACACACACACACACACACACAACAGCAACAAGATTAGCGTGATGGAAAGGAAATTGCAATAGTGCAAAAAAACAACAATAACAATACAATAAAAAATACAACATTCCCAAATCTGAATGAGAGCAGAAATTTGATTAATCTTATTGAGTCTGCCCCTTTATCCCACAAAATCTATTTACAAAGCAATTAAATAATTTCTGATTTTGTCCTTCCATCTTTTATTCTGCATTATCTGCATAATGGCCCCCACAATAAGGCCAGGGAAAGCTTGTTAAAGATACCGGTTCTGAAGTTTTCTTTTCTAAACAGAGATACATTTTTACATATCGGCTTCATAGCTTTCAGCAAGTTCCCTGTGTAACACACACGCCC